>CM035799.1:34148119-34215619 GCA_020466265.1 Siphamia tubifer
TGTCGGTTATGTACATGTTCGCTGTCTTATTTAACTACTGCCCTTATATTATTTATTTCTTAATTTTCTATTTTTCCCAGCTTTTGTTTTAGTCAGGTCTGCCTTGGTCCTTGTGCTCTGTTCATTACCCGCTCTGTTGTTGCCCTGGGGAACGCTCTTCATGTTTGCCGTCATAAAGATCCTTCAAGTTATTACCCAAAAAAATGAGCATGGGTTGTTACCAAGGCTGTGGCAGCCACTGAATTCCCAAGGTCGCGTCCTTGGGAGAATTTCAGTGAATTTAGCAGGTCTAATGAAGAGGAATGAAGAGGGCTTTTCATTTTTATCATTGGGAATGTGATGCATCTAAATCCTGATTTGTTTAAGACATAATGTCTTCAATTCTGTCCTTTGTTGTTTGAAATGTGTGATCAGACGAGCAACATTTCGTGCTCTGCGTAGAGTTCAGACATTTTTTCCCAGTGCATTCTTTGAAGAAGTGGAGATCTGCTTCCTATGTTCTGGTAAAAGGATGTTTGTGTTGCAGCCTCAGAAGATGAAGTCTGGATTCCAATACAAGATGTGAAAGAAATCCGTCCCATGCCTAAAATAGACAGTTGTGAACATTACATGTTTCCCTTAATGTTACTGGTTGAAATCTCTAATGTAGAGAAGCTCTGGGTTCTAGGACTAGGGACAAAAGGCCTTTTTATATGTTTTTTTTTTGTATTATAATTATTATTATTACGAACGTTCAAAGAAACAAAACAAAGCAAAATATGATATAAACCAGGGGTCCCCAAACTTTTTCCTGTGAGGGCCACATAACTTTTCCCTTCTCTGATGAGGGTCAGTTTGTAACAGAAAAAGTGTGACGATTGCAGGAGTGCCTAAATGTAAAAAATATATCACTCAAATAACCCTTTCTGGAAGTCAGAAAATAAGTAATCACACAATTTATGAAATAAATAACAACCAAATAACCCTCTCTGGTTTCTTCACAGAAAATAGGTCCAAGTTCAGCTTAGTTGTTAGAGCAGAATCTCTGACTTAAATGACTCATATGAGTTAAACTAGTCACTAACTAATAGTTAATAATGAAAATAGTTCATAACTAAGGAATATTTCATTGCAAACGTCCAACTTTATTATCAAATATAAATACACATATATGAAAAAAAAAATCTAAATTCTCTCTGTTCAGGGGGCCGGACCAAATGTGGAGGCGGGCCGTAGTTTGTGGACCACTGACATAAACAAAATAACATTTAAATGAACAGAATCTTTCTTCAAGTATATACAAGTCAGAATTTTTCACAGTCGAAAAGGAGTAGGAAGATGTCTAAACTTATTTAATTCCCCTCAAGTGCTTCTACACGTGTTTCTACCTTAACATAAAAACCAAGCAATAATTTTTTCCATTATAGAATGTCTATCATGGCCAGTGTTAATTAATATGGGGTACTAGAGCCCAACAGATATGAGATTTTTGGGGCCGATGCCATTACGGATATTGGGGTACTTAAAAAAAAAAAGCCAATATCCAATATATCGGCTTATATCCAATACATTAGCTGATGTATGAAATAGGAACATTGATCTACTTAGTTTATAATAATCATAGTAATTAAAGTTGTTCCTGATTGGAGCAATTGCAAGTGTTACAACTGACCCATGTTAGAACTGTCCCTGGTCTTCCCTACAGTGTTAATGCTGAGGGGATAAGTGGACAGGAAGTGGTTTGGAGCGAGTGAAAAGCGGCCCATCCTTGTCGGAGCACATGGGGGTAGCGGTCCGTGATTTGAGGAAGACGGGATTTGGAGAGGGGGGATTAGTAGTCCTTGTTGGAGTGTGGGTGTGGGTGGTTGGGGGGGCACTCTGTGATTTCATGCTACTGTACATATTGGCTGATGGTGATTAATTGATTATAATTGGCTCTACTGACTGAGTACTTGTAATATAGTGATTGATAGTTTGACACACAAAAATGATATTGAGCCTTAATCAATGTCATTATAATTATTTAAATCCTCTCAACATAATCCATCTGCATGCAATTACAGAAATGTTATTCTCAAGTAATCATGTAAATACATTTAATTAGATCAATAATGGTGTCCTTTTTTTACCTCTGTTTTCAGATTTTTAAGTAGCGGTTGTGATTTTTTTACACTTAACACCCCATGCTGCCAAAAAAAAAAGACAAAAACCTGGTCTATTTATGCCTTAATTTCTTCTTAACGCTTATACATTGCAATTGGAATTGCAGTGAGTTGGAATTTTAGTCTAAAATAGCAAACTTCAGTTAATTTTAATTCCAATACTTACTTTAATATAAATTAGCTCCTTGTTTTGGACATTCCCTTATGGTCCAACTAACACCAAAATTAATTTAAAACTAAAAATGGTGGTCGCATAGTAAGGCTTGTCCTTCAAATATTCTCTAAAATGTGTCCTCAGACAGATTTCAAATCCTCTTGTAAACCGTGTTCCAAAATAAGAAAAGTCACTTTCACACCTGCTGTATTTAATTTGAGGAGGTACACTTTTTATTGCACTTCTCCTGCCCACACATGTCAGACCGACCCAAAAGCAGAATATTTTTCCAACAAAAAGAGGTGGTTTCACTCTGGGTCAAACTGATCAATAAATGCTGATTAGATATAATATTCTGTCAGCTGGAAGATGGAGTTGTACTAATGTTGAATATTTCATTCCACTGAAATGGTTTCGGTGAGTGGGAAATATTAGGAACCAAGTGAACGTTTAAAACTGGAGAGTCTAAACTTTTTCCAATGAGGGTCAAATACAGACAAATATATGAAGGGCTGGAATGTGATGTATATAGCCTCACCCTTTGTGTATTAAAGTTAGAAAAATCTATTAAAATTCAGTCAAATATGCTATACTGTTGAATATAATTAGGCAAAAGTGCCTTCATCACAGTTGTCCATAAATGGATCTTTATTGATTTATACAGAAAAGGGGTTATTAGTTGATCCTCAAAATGGGACGGGTGTATTTCAAGCTTCTTATTTAAATTATTAGGCTTATTAACAGCTATTAACATCAATTAACACTTATTAGAAACTGTTTTTCATGAAAAGCTTTCTCTGTCAGGGTGGATGGACATAACAGATATTTACAAAATGGAGAAAATAACTGCATTGTTTCATCATAGACTAGAAGTTTTTGCTTCATTTTGGGGAAAAATTGGTCCAGTTTTTTGATAATTCAGGTGCCTGATTTTATTTTATACAAAAGAACATTTATCAGTATATATACTTCCAAAGGTTCATTGTTCCAGGTGTGTTTTTTCTTTGTTTGTTTTTGTTTGCCTTTCTTCACACTCTGTTATTATTTAATCATAATTAATGAATGAATTAACTAATTAATTCATTAATTATTTTCCAACATTTTTGCCCATTAATGGTTGAGAAAAGAAGACATCACAGATCTGGATTTGTGAAAATAAGGTTTCAATACAAATGTAAACTCAAATGAATGTGATTTTATATGAAAAAATTTAGCCACTGAAAAAAAAATGCATGTCAATGGAAAATGTTAACTAAATAGTTTTCAACATTAAAAGACTGAATTGGTCTTAACATGAGTGCATATCTAATTTTAATAAATTATTCTGGTGAGTATCGCTCCTCTGGGTATTTAAATCAGACCATCCAGTTGATTCGATGCCACTCGTGTCATAATGTCACTTCATCAAGGAGCCATTGAATCTGCATCCGTGGAGATCAGCTGATTTTTGTACAATGTGCGCTGTGCACCACCATGGGTATTCTGTATTAACCCTTTAATTTAACAGTTCCACAGACAAAAAAAGAATAAAGTAAACATTAAAATGATCATCAAAGTGATCATTAAAAATGAACAAAAATTAATAATAAACCAACAAAATATAACACGAACAAAGTAAGACACAAACGGAACAAAATGTAAGATTTTTTTTTTATTTTTTTTTTTTAAAGAACTCTGCACTCTCTGAGGGTGTTTCTATTTTTTGTAATTATTTGTTGTACATGTACATATAAATATTTATGGGTTTATTTGGCTGATTTGTGTACTTTAGACATTCACGAATTATAAAGTCTGAAATTAATACGGCACAAAAATGGGACAGTGCAGTCATGTGAATGTATGTGGTTTTCTTTGTATTCAGAAAAATGAAAAAATAAGTTATTAAAAAAAAAACCTCATGAGTGCAATAGACTCAGTTCAAGTGCGGGCCATGTTCTGTTCTATTATTCTATTATATCTTATATCTATTATGGACACCCCTGCTTTAATCCTTGATGTTGATGTGATGGAATTAGACAAAACGAGCAGAAAAAGGATCAGAGTGATTTTGGGAGAGGCCAATTTGTGATTGTGATGACTGGGTGAGACCATCTCCAAACCCACACTGATCTTGTTTAGTGTTCCAGGTCTTCAGTGCTCCATCCCACCAATAGAGTGGCCCTAAGAAAGGACAGCCAATCTCTTTCCAATCAGTTATGTGTTGGATGTAGTGAACAAGAGAATCCAATCGATGGAGCCTCACTGCAATTTACAGGGTTTAAAGGATCTGTTTCTTATGTTTTGGTGCCAGATAGATGCCACAGTGGGCTTTTAGTGTTCCCCTGGAATCCATTTTTCTAGTCCACGGCTGCCAAACATATGACACATGGGCCAAAATCGGCCCAACAAAGGGTCCAATCTGGTCCTTCAGTGGTGTGTGTTATTCCTTAATTTGTGTATCTCTGATGTGCAAATCACTTTTTCATATTATTAACAGTTTCCCCAGTATCACCACTAATGCCGTATTAATTTTCACAATTTTGCTCCTTTTTGTTAATGACAAGTATTCAGAGAATTATTAATATCACCCCTATTTTGTGCCAATCTTAAGTTTCTATGACAACCTGTTCTTGAATTAGAGCAAATAATGTAATTTTGACCTTTCTGCTAAATGCGACCTTGACCTTTGACCTTTTGCAATATTGATAATTTCATTATATGTATATATGCGTCAGTGCATGTAATATGATGATAATATATCTAGTATTGATTGAGATATAGCGTGATATGCCTATGCTTGACACACACACACACAGTGTTACAGAAGTTAATTGTCACCTTTAACCTCCAGAGAGCTCAAAAACTATTGGTCGTAGGTGATAACACCAATTATGAGAATTGTAGAAATCTTCATTCCGCAATCGTTTGGTACCAATCTGAAAGTTCTGTGACCCTCCGTTCTTGAGTTATAACTGATAATGTAATTTTGAACTTTTAGTGAATTGCGACCTTGACCTTTGACCTTTAATCAAATGGATCAGTGCATCTGATGCGCATTAGCTATATGTCTATGCCCATGTAATATCATGATGATATCTCAAGTATTCATTGAGTTATAGAATGATATGTCTCTATGGACACACACACACAGACAGACAGACAGACACACTGATTACAATAATTTCTCCCAAACAATGTTGGGTGAGATTAATAACCTTTATACATGAGGCTGGTCCAGGTTACTCAGGTCCTTCCACTACCTGTTTGGCTGCTTCTAACATTTTCCAATTTTGAAGTTCTATTTATTTATTTATTTTTTTAATAATTTCATCTATCATATATAAACTACACAGGGTAGCAGCTCATGGTAAAAGTGTGTGTGTGTGTGTGTGTGTGTGTGGTTTTTATAAGACCATGTATATATGTGTGTGTGTAGGTGTTCTGTATGTGTATCCAAAATTGTTGCGACTGTGTATCTGTGAGTACACTCCCAGGCCGTGTGTGTTTGTGTGTGGGAAGCCATTTGAGAAGCCATTTCATCCCTGTCATTGCAAAGCTTCCAGCTATGAAGAGGAAATGGTTTGTGATGATACAGTTTTTGCTGTTTTGTAACGAAGTGTGTTTGTGTGTGTTTTTTTTATGTATGTGTGTGTGTAGTCCCTGGTGCGACAGCCGTTGTGTCGGCGTCGGGCTCTGCTGAGAGAAAGCTTCTCCGAGGTGGAGGGAGAATTTGTGTTCGCCCGATACATCGACTCCGACAACACCGACACCATCGCAGAGTTCCTGGAGCAGTCTGTCCGAGGTGTGTGTTTTGTTTTTTTTTTGTGTGTGTGTGTATGTACGAGAGGCAGAAACTGAGTTGTTTTTTTACTTTCCTGTTTTGTTGAACTTTTTTGTGTGTATGTACTTACTGTGTACTTGTTAACTTGCTTGCTGTCCCTCTGTGTCTTGTATATTTATTTTATTTTTTGGTGCGTGGGTGTGCTGCGTACAGGTTTGATTTCATTTCTGCCTTCCCCTCCTGTCTCGCTCAAGTGTGTACGTGTGGCTCTTGTGTACATGTTTTTGTGCTGTTTGTTTTCACCTGAACCTTGTGGATGCGGGGTGGTTTTTGCGTGTCTGTGCAGCAGCCAGGACCTGTGAATTGTGTAATTGACTTTTGCTGGTTTGTGTCTGTCCTGATTCTGTTTTCAACCAACAACATACAAACATGTTTCCACAAAAGTCTGCACTTCAGCCTGTCTTCTGAAGTGGTGCTGTCAAATAATTAACATTTTTAATGAGACTAACCACAGGGTTGCTTTGGGTTCATTTTGATTAATAAGGATTAAATATAAATTTTTAATCTATATTAATTGTTTCATTTTATATGAAACAGATTTAAGAAAGAATGTAACAAATGTGAAAGCATTAGCCTAGTGGGAGCAGAATCCCCGACTAATGCATGCTTAACGTTAATGTTGTGTTTTGTATAAGATGGAAGTGCTTTGGTGAAAAGAAAATGCCATCAAAACACTTAATTTCGATGGAATATACTGCCTCGGAAGGTTTTTTTTTTGACTCAAATTTCCCACAAAATACATAAAAATACACCAAGAAATAAAAAAAAATCTAGAGAAAAGATTTACAAAACATACTAAAATTCACAACGAAAAATCTAACACAAAAAAACACTGAAAAATTAAAAACTCTAGTAAAAAAAATCTTCTAAAATGCAAAAAACCCACCATAAAATATGATGAAATATCCAAAAGATATGCAAATATATGAATATATGTGCAATGAACATGTTCATTCAACACCTTAACAGTTTCAACAAAACAGTTGTAAGTAACTGTTCCATTTAATTAATTGCATAAACATTATTAATCATATTAATCATGATGATGGATTAATTCACATTAATGTGTTGATTTTGACAGCCCTAATTTTCAGGGTGTCATTACATTTTCAAGAAATTATTATAAAAACACCAACACTTTATATAATGTATTCAGAACATATGCAAAAATGTGAATGAATATATATATATATATATATATATATATATATATATATATATGTTTGTTCATCATCTTCAACGGTTTTAACAAAACCACTGTTCCATTTAATTGCGTTAACATTTGTAATCAGATTAATCCATGTTATTGCGTTAATTTTGACAGCCCTAATATAACCTGAACAGAATCTGCTCATGTATGTGTATTTCTTTGATGATTAACTACAGTTCATTCATGGATGTGTGTGTGTATTTGTGTGTAGATTCCTGTGAAGGCCTCATGGTGAAGACTCTGGAGAAGGACGCCACCTATGAAATTGCCAAGCGCTCTCATAACTGGCTGAAGGTGCGTGTGGTGGTGGGGTCTGGTACACAACACACACACACACACACACACACACACACACACACACACACACACTTACCTGTTGTTATTATATCTGTGAACGAAGAGTCTGACCACTTCTGCCAGATATCCCTCGTGTTAACCCTCCATTATCCAGGTGCGCTTTTTACGCACACTTTGCACTACATGTTAAAAAACTAGATATTTTCCAGAATTTTAAATAAGGCCAGTATTCAAAAGTTATTAATTTTTACATAATTATTAAAATTTTGGACACCAAGTAAAATTTGCACATTGTTCACAAAAGAAAATGATCAGACTGTCATCTGTTTCCAATGTTCTGCCAAAAATACTTCCATTATAACCACTGTTTTTGATCCATAAGACATCAAGGCAGAAATCATGTTAAAATGTATTGACATGATGAATAGAGTTTATTTAAAGTCTTAAAAAATGTCAAATGAATGATTATTTGATGTGCATGATTAGAGGGTGACCTTGATTTACAAAAATAGAATCAAATTAGAGCAGAAAAATAAACCGATATATAATATTTTATAGTTTATTTTAGTTATTTATGAACATTTAAGAACATTTGACCAAGCTCCAAAAATGATAATGCAAATTAACCAATGTTGGTGTGAATCATTGACATATACATTGGGGAAAAAAAATCATCATTGTGTTTTTTTGCATCCAAAAAATGGTTTGTTTACATTACAAACAGCATGTCAAGGTGTAAAAATGTGAGAATTATATAGGGTTTTTTTGGCAAACTTGGTCATTAGCAAAGGCTTCTGTGGGAGGGAAACCAAAGGATTAATGCCATGACTTGAAAAATATTGGGTTTACCAAACTTTCCATATCAATGAATATCATGGAGCGGAACAACTGTTAGATTTTGGATAATTTACCATTTCTAGATTGTCCACAAGGGGGTGCTCAAAAGTTTAAAATCACTGAACACTATTGTTCATACCTTGAAACTATTTGTCTGATTGACTTTAAATCTAGTGTAAATGAAAGATCATGACCTGGGGATGAAAGGTCATGACCTGAGGATGGATTGGGGGCGTTCTGGGACATACGCCAAACCGTCACTTCAGAGGATTTAAGTCTAGTTTGCATTGTGTTTCCACTTGCGTATCGTGTGATCTGTAAATCTATTTACAGTAGCAGTGTAGTGATTTAACAGTACACTGCTGTACTATGAAGAACTCTTAAAGTTCTTCATAACTTTAAGAGTTATGAAGAAATGCATCTAACCGCATGCGATTAGAAGCAGTGCTGAAGCCATTTGGTGAAAACACACGTCTATTTAATGTAAACCCCCCCCCCCCCAGATCACCACGAAAGTCTAATCATTTCCAGATCTCCCCATTACCAACCTACCCTGTAAATTTAATCAAAATCCGTCCATACGTTTTTGAGTTATCTTGCTACCTGACAAACAGACAAACATTGTATTGGTAAAAATTATACTAATACTTTATATAATTACGTAAGCTTATGTAACTCAATTATATTTATGGCCTGAGAGCGGTTGGTTAGATAAACCTCTTTGAGTCTTCTCATTGTCTTTTCATTATTTTAATATCACAATCGTAGTTTACAATCAGTTACAGTATTACAACCTAATTTAGAAAGATTACTGTTAAATTACAGAAGTCACAAGTCAGAGAGTTGTTGAGTGCAGCTGCTTTCGGAGCAGACAAGACACTGGAGTTTTCTCCTTCAAACATGCATTAAGTAAGTCCTCTATGTTCCTCCTCCTCCTTCAGACATTTGGGTGTTGTCTCTGGAAACCTCCATTGCTGGGGGTTGTTGACCTCTAATAATAATAATAATAATAATAATAATAATAATGGATTAGGTTTCTATAGCGCTTTTAAGGCACCCAAAGTGCTTTACATTATTGATCCATTATTCATTCACTCTCACATGCTCCCTCTGGTGGTGGTAAACTACATATGTAGTCACAGTTGCCCTGGAGCAGACTGACAGAAGCATGGCTGACATTTTGCCTCTGACCACCATCATACACATTCGTAGAGAATAGAACGAAATAGAATAGCCACTTCATTGTCATAAATATCCACCATAGTGCACATTCAGTGAAATTTCAATGCAGAAGCTCGCCATCAGAAAGAAGAATCAATCATAAAATTCTAATTTAAAAAAATGGTCCAAATAAATATAAAACAATCCAATAAAAATGAAAACAGTCCAATAAATACTTAAAAACTATACTAAAACTATAACATGTACATCTCTCTACCACCACACACACTTAAATACACATCTATTGCCACCCACTCTGCAGACATATTCATCAAGGAATTTACTTTGAGTTTAACACCAGTGTGAGTGACACTGGAGGCAAGGAGGGTGAAGTGTCTTTCCCAAGGACACACCAGACTGACTAGGACCGAGCGGGAATCAAACTGCCAACCCTTCGGTTAATGGATGACCCCCTCTACCAACTGAACCATGTCCGCCCCAGACCTCTGTATGCAAATTACTCTGACCTACTCTGTCTCCTGAGTAGAGACATCTCTTTGCAAGGCAATTTAACACAATAAAATAATAAGATATAACTTTAACATTTATATATCTGGTCCCATTGTATTTTCCAACACAATATAACCTCCTTGGCGGAGGTAATTATGACAATTGTACGGGGATAACTCATGAGCCATGAATAATTATTCCAAACCTATGAGTTGTCAGCATCTTACTACCAATTTCTCAGACTTCCTCCAGTTGTCTGTGCCTTCTGGTGTTCAGCCTGTGGTGGTTTTTGTTACATCATTATTACATTATCACTATAATGATCATCTGGATGAACACTGGGCCACATTTTCTTGTACATACAGCTGCAGTCTCCTCATGAATGCCTTTGACCATCAGGATATCCTGCGCTCTGTCGATTTTGTATATTTGCCAAAACCCTGTTTGACATTCTAACAGCCTCCCACTCATAACAGACAGTTCAGAAGCAGGACCAACAGCAGACAGGCTTCTACTAAGACTTTGTCAATATTTCTTTAGCAATAGCAAAATAATCTTCACAAGCAAACACTTAAGTGCATAAATAAGTGTCGCAATAAAAGAAACAAAAACTGGGAACAATCTCAAAAAGAGTGTGGAGCGCATCACCACTAACTAAATGACACATCTGTTGGTTGTTGTTGTCAGATTTCTTCAGGAAGGTTTATTTGATTTGCTTTTTATTACCTCACCCCCCAAAGGGAAGGTGAGGGTATTGTTTTTAGTTAGGTGTTTTTGTTTGTTGGATTGACAGCAATTTTACACAAAAACTATTGAACCAATTTCCATGGAATTTTCAACAAAGGGGTGATGTGGTCCAAAATACATCCCGTTCAATATTGATGAATGTAGATCAAAGGTCAAAGTCACCAAAAATGTGTTTTTGCAATGATAAAAGATGGGCCAAATCTGGTCAAATGTTTGTGATGGGATTTGTTTTATCTGGCACCACTTGTTCAAGATTTTTTTTTTTACTTAATTCAAGATTTTCTTTAATTAATTCAAAATTAGTTTTTGCTTGGTTGAAGATTTAGTTTTTGCTTAATTAAATCTTTTGTTTCTTAAATCAAGATTTAAAAAAAAAAATTAATTCAAGATTTCCTCGTTGTGGGATCAACTGTAACTGTATAATAACAAATCAATTCGTCCAATGACTGAAGGGTTGGTGGTTCGTGTCCCGGCTCTAGCTGACCACATGTTGAAGTGTCCTTGGGCAAGACACTGATCCCTGACTCAGTCTCCCAGTAGGACTGACAGAACCTTACAAACCTACTGGTGTATGAGTGTGTGTGAATGGGTGAATGTGAGGATAATATAAAGCACTTTGAGCACCATGAACGTGGAAACGATATATTCTGTAAGTGCAGTCCTTTTAAAGTACTTCTATTCTAATGCTTTTTCTTATTTCACTTTTTCTTTTTTCCCCCAAAGCAGATCCCATTGAATCTTGTTGAATTTCAGTCAAAGGTCAAAGCAATGGATCAATACTTTACATCAGTATATGTTTTTTCGTGAACAGTGGATGTTTGGGTCTTTATGGGTTAAGATCCACAAAGCCCCTGAACTAAACCATCTACTGATATAAACTTTTTAATACCTGTTGAACCACTAATCACTTCTTTATCTTTTCATGGACATCAGATATGACCTGTTTGTATGGTTCAGAGCCTCCACAGTTACCATGGAAACACCATCATTTTCTATAGCATTGATTAACGAGTAAAACCCATGGAGTTGGATCAATGACAGTGGATGGACACACTGGGTTTATGTTCAGTTAATGATAGATTTTATTGAAAACAAAAACAAACATGAAAATATGAACAAAATGGATGAAAATGAAGTAAAATAAGAAACAGAATTGGGGGGTGACAACCAAAGTTCACAAAAATAATGACCACTGCTTTTCATTCACTTACAAAAATAATACTTGAATCTGTCATCAGGCTCAGACTGGCCGAAATTGCAGTTTATATGTGGTTAAAGGCAAACAAATTACACAGTAACATTTGGCTTCTTATTCTAAACGAAAACTTTAAACCCTTCTCATTTTCCAATTAGTCTATAATAAATGTCTGAGTCATTCAAGGCTTCTTAGACACACACTAGGTTTTGGTGACTTTCATAATGAAGACAAAACCATTCATGCACTTTTCAGATGCTCTAACCTTTTTTTTGTACGATTATTTATTTTTTGTGCTGTTGCTTCAATAAATGATTTTCAAAGCTATTCAGAGCTATTCAGATCCTTGGGTGAAGATTATTTTCTTTCTTTAACAATTACTGCAATATGAAAAATATCACATTGCCAGTGTGTTTTTCCTCTTTTGTACAAATTACACTGAAGATATTAAGAACCAAGGGTTCCAAAATCATTTTCGCACAAGGACCACATGCTAACCCATTCAGTCTCAAGTGGGTCAGATCGTAATTACCCATCATGACGAATCCAAATGTTTTTTTCTTTGTTGTAAAAAGGACAATAACAGAAAAACAAGATGAGATAGAGACATAGTTCCTGTTATTGAGAGATAGAAAGCTTGGCATGGGCTTAAAAAGGGTGTCATGACCTTTGACCTTGAGAGAACTTAAACCACAAAGACTCAAACATCCACAATTATGCAAAATAATCTACTGATCTAAACTGTCGATCCACTAATTTGGGGGCTCAGTTGGTAGAGCGGGCTGTCCAGTAACTGAAGGGTTGGTGGTTGGAATACCGCTCTTTCCTAGTTGGTCCATTATGTCCTTGGGCAAGACACTTCACCCTCCTTGCCTCCAGTGTCACTCACACTGGTGTATGAATGTTTGGTGGTGGTCAGGCTGTAGGTGCAACATGGCTGCCACGCTACAGTCAGTCTACCCCAGGGAAACTGTGGATACATGTGTAGTTTACCACCACCAGAGGGTGCATGTGAGAGCAAATGAATAATGGGTCACTAATGTGAAGAGCTTTGAAAAAAAAAGACACTATATACATCCAATCCATTTTTATTATTACTAATTATATCAATGCATGTAATAATTGACATCAAATACAGTTTATCATCTTTTCATGGCCATCAGAAATGACCCATTTGGATGTACAGAGTCTTCGTAGTTACCGTGGAAACACTTAGTACGTTTATATGCACCCCTAAGTTTAGCTATTGTCAATAATAGAGCCAAGGATTTAACTGGAGATTCTGAGAAATCTCACTTTACATGCAACAGCAAGAGAATTTACTTACTGTTCCACTCCCAGACACTAGGTGGGGCTACACACCCATTTGCATTTACATTATGTCATTGAAGAAGAACAATCGGTAAAGAACGGTGGCAGATTTGAAGTAGATGTAGTGAAAGGAGCGACGATATAGACAATAACAATCCAGCAACTCAGGACATATCATACGTATTGTTAAACTCTGATTTATTACACGTAACATACATGTTGTCATGGTGACTGATAATTTCTGGTAGAGGGCGTGTCCAGGCCAGTCAGTTGTCTAGTTAAGGTTGGTAGCTTTTATATAGAAGCTCAATTAGAACCAGAGTATTTGACTTGGTTAGTCTGACTTCTAAAACTGCAGTTATAGTTTGACTAAGGTATTTATATGACTTTGAAACCTTAGATTTTAGTCAGAAGAAGGCAATAAATTGAACTTTTCTTAAGTGCATGTAAACATACTGACCGTCACCTTCTACAACATTTATTCACTGGTAAAAGCCATGGAGTTGGATCAATGACAGTGGATGGAGACACTGGGTTTATGTTCAATTAATGATCCTTTTTTTACTGAAAAGACACTTTTACTTCTTTTTTATGTTGTGATATAACCTTTGGTGTTAGTCTGAGCTTTTATGCACATCTACATGATGAGTGAATTAAATATGAAAATTGATGATAGAGGTAAGGAAGATTATATAATAAAGAGTGATGAATCACTTAGGAAAATTAATTTGGGAACTTGGACAGAAGTTGCACTGGGTCCATATGGGTTAAAATGTCAAAACCATGTAGGCTCCAAAATGGCATCATGACCTTTGACCTTTAGCATCCTTGAAATGTCAAATCCATAGTCTCACATTTTGAGAGCAAGATGTCCATTAAGAGCTAAAATGTTTGCGAGGGGTGGGGTTTGTTGTACCTGGCACCACTTGTTAGGTTATTATTTTCTGTATGTGGCCCCTGAACTAAAATGACTTTGACACCCCTGTCCTATATAAAAACTAAAAACAGATTTTCAGAGTCTGTCCTTGGACCAACTTTTATATTTTCCAGAAAGTCATTGTAGGAAAGAGGTGATGAACAGCAGGGACCAGTGGTTGAAAAACAGACAAGAGGACTCCCAACCCTTTTGATCCAAAATCTAAGGAGCGGTATAAATAATTGTCTAGTTATTTTTCTCTTTAAACAAAGTCAAGAATTTACATAAATGAAGAAATGTCAAATTAAAAGGCACAGTTTTAGTGACCAGCCACGACTGAATGTCGGTCACAACACACCATCTGGTGTGAAGACAGGCATGTTTTTCTACGCTTACCTCACCAACAACCTCTTGGATACACATTAGGCATGTTTTTTTTTCCGGTGAAAAAAGTGACTGTCAGTAAAAGGTCCGAACAGTGAATGCATTAAGTATGGATCCATAGTGGCAGGTACTACTGAGCTGTTTTGATCAGTGCAGCCAACAATACCAGGCCCATTTTACAAATGTATTTAGGAAACTATCCTTAGAAACATGGCTTAACATAAGGACCCATAATGTAGAATACAGCTGGAAACTGTGTGTGTGTGTGAAATTGTATAAACAGTTCATTGAAATTGTATGAGCAGTTGACATGATTTACCACATTTAAGGACTATTTTGAAGAACTGTGTTGTATGTCTGTGAGAAAGAATAATTTTTGAAGAACTAACATTGAACCCCACACTCAAGTGTTGAGTCAGAAAAATGAAGAAAAGTTATTTAAAATTAAATATTAGCATTTTAAATTGCACTTATTTTTGAAAAAACCTTTCTTATGTGTGCGTGAGAGACGGAATGAGTTTGATTTTACTTGAAATTGTATAAACAGTTGCGCATAAAATACATGAATTACTACATTTAAGGATGTTATTTTGAAAACCCTATTTTGTGTGTCTGTAAGAAAGAACAGGTTTTAACAAACTAATATTGTACAAACAGTCAAGCATTTCATCCAAGTTATAATACTCATTAATCTGCATTTTTAATCAGACTTTTATTTTGAAAAACCTTTGTTTGTGTATGTGTACGGGACAGGGGTAGGTAGTAGAGGTGGAAAAGCCTTTTGTGCCCATGGCAGGAGCTGAATAATATCTAAATACTGCCTCAAGCTAAGTGACTTTAGGCTCTATCTGCTGAAAGACGACATGTAAAAAAGTGCAGGAGAGAAAAAAGGTGGATGTAGAGAGATGTTTCTTCGCCATGGCAGCCCACTTCTCATGTCTGCTCGAGGCTACGCTAGCTACTTGTTGTATAAAACAGTAATCTCTCAGCCCAAATGGACAAAGGGCCGGTTTCATAAAGGTGTAGGTTTAGACTGAGCTGCTACTGTTGTGGGAAAAAATAGAGGAGCAGTGTTTGAAAGACTGGCTGCAGTAAACTGTTGTAAATATAAAATGAGGACACGTCAATTATTTAATCAAAGATAGAGGACTGTTCTGGGATAACACACACTGTTAACGTCTGACACATTAGCTTATTTCACATGGATTCAAAACCAGGCTGGGGTGGGTAGTGTTGGATTATGTCAGTACTCAAGGTAAGATCTTTAGCCCGAGCCCGACCCAAATTTCGTCAATGTTAATCATTATGTTCGGGTCGAGCTCAGGCTTCTCTTTCGCTTTTTTTTTTTTCCCACGTAATTAAGCGAGTGCACATCAAGATCTCTCTTTCACTCTCATTGTCTGGCCTCTTATTCTGTGTTCCAGCATTATTTCATTGTGTAAATGTATTTATCATGATAATAAAAATATGTAGATTATTTTAATCTTAAAAAAATCATGCGTTTTTTTTCTGCCAAAAATACTATGGGATAAATTGAAATTTCGGGTTTGCTTTGGGCTCGGGCCTGCAAATCAAGTTAATTGGTCGGGCTTGGGCTGGGTCGGGCTTTAATGCCTGCGGGCCTGGATCGGGTCGGGCTGGATTTTTTAGGCCCGATCTTACCTCTAGTCAGTACAGACTTCTTTAGTCATGTTAAAGGGATACGCCACCCCTAGGCCAAATTCAGTGTTTCCCCACGGTTCCCAGGCCTAAATAAGTGTGTGGAAGAATTTTCCTGGTGACTCAGCCAATGTCTGAATCTATGAGAACTGACCACGGGTTAGTTTCCTGTCAGTGAGAGCCTCACTTGTAGTTACACAAACGGGGCTTCACACATCTGGATTGTTTGGAGTAACGGGATCATCCAGTGTTCTCTGCTCTAAAGTTTGCAACTCCTCCACTGTAAATACAGGTTCTAACAGGTAGGGTCTGGGGTTTTGGAAGTCAAAGTCATCATCTTCATCCGTGGTCTATGAGTAAGTGAGCCCTTTGCCCCATCATTCACCCTTGAAGTAAATGCCCAGTATGGGGAAAGTAATGAGGAAACAAAGTCAAGTACATTAATTCACTTTAGATGAGATACTTAGTTGGTGCAGTTACTGTAGGAATCCAACCTGTGGTCAGTTCTCATAGATTCAGACATTGGCTGGGTCGCCAGGAAAATGCTTCCACACACTTATTTAGGTCTGGGAACAGTGGGGAAACACTGAATTTGGCCTGGGGGTGGGGTATCCCTTTAACGTGCTGCTGTGTGCTAGGCAGAGTTGGGTAATCACAGTCCTGCCATGTGTTACTTCTTCCTGTTCACTTCATATAGGTGATTCCACTAGATATTAATCTACCTGGATGAGGAGTTGTGTGGTTGGAACAAATACATGGCTTTGGAGCTGGGATTGCCCAA
The DNA here is from genome assembly GCA_020466265.1 of Siphamia tubifer. Taxonomy (NCBI): domain Eukaryota; kingdom Metazoa; phylum Chordata; class Actinopteri; order Kurtiformes; family Apogonidae; genus Siphamia; species Siphamia tubifer. The sequence continues at coordinate 34,165,243 of CM035799.1, forward strand.
CTCTGGTGCCAGGATGGAAGTCCAAGAAAAGAAAGGAGTGATGTCTAGATCTTTAATTTGAAAAAAAAAATGTTAGGAACCACATCATCTAACTAGCATTATTTTCAGTCTTTTGTTCACCTGCAAGTACAACAGACACAATATTAATTAGGTTGTGCTAGGAAGTTGACCTGTAGCAACCAAATGTTTACCATGGAGAAAGTTTACTAGTGACACTAAATCAGGAAAACACCCAGTATGAACACATGTTGTTAGTTTACAGGAAAACTCCTTTAATTCATACCATAATGTAAATATTACACTAGTACAATCAACTCACCATTAGTTAGTGCAGACTGCTATTTTGTTTGTCTCATGTCTTTACCTTTAACTTGGTGAATGTATTGTTGTAGAAATTACAATAATATCAGATATAAATGTTTTATATAAATGTACTCCTTGGGTTTTGAGACCAACTATAACAGAAGGTCAGCGCAGCTTGAGATAACCCCAGGCTCTGAGGATTGTGTAGGGCAGGGGTCTGCAACCCTGGTCCTAGAGAGCCGCTATCCTGCATGTTTTAGATGTTTCCCTCTTCCAACACACTTGATTCAGATGATCAGCCTATCATCAAAATGTGCAGAAGACTGATAATGGCTGTCAGGTGTGCTGGAAGAGGGAAACATCTAAAACATGCAGGATAGCGGCTCTCTAGGACTAGGGTTGCAGACCCCTGGTGTAGGGGGATGGGGTAATTTACATTAAGACAACAATGGAACTCTCACCAAGGGACACGGAGGAACGGAAAAAAAACCCCAACTCTACAGAAGTTGACACCTGGGGCGGCTGTGGCTCAGTTGGTAGGGTGGGTCGTCCAATGACCGAGAGGCTGGTGGTTCGTGGCTGTCGAAGTGTCCTTGGGAAAGACACTGAACTCTGACTTAGGCTCCCAGTAGGACTAACAGAACTTTAGTGTGTGTGTGAATGGGTGAATGTGAAGCTAATGTAAAGCACTTTGAGCACCACGAAGGTGGATACGCGCTATATAAGAGCAGTCCATGTACCATTACCATACCAAGGGGAGGTGGGGGTTGGCGATAGGAACAAAAGAACTTCAGTGCCAAACGGTCTCCCAGGCAGCATGCACTCAGACGACTTTGACTTTGTAACTAATTGTAAACTATATTTGTGAGCGAAAGATAGGTTTAGATAGATAGATAGATAGATAGATCATACAATTGTACAACAAAATTTGTCCTCTGCATTTAACCCATCCTTTGGTACCATTGGGGCAACCTAGCAAGTAGCAGTGGGCAGCCATGGGCGGCACCCAGGGAGGTAGGCCTGGTAATTCTTACTAACCGCTCGTAAGCCATAAATATATGATTTCAAGTTTGATTTATATATTTTGTCCCAAGATGATGTCCTTGGATGAAGTCACTGTAGCCTTTTTGCTACAGTTGTTTGTCCACTAAACCTGTGTTAAAAAAATCGATTCACGATTCGATATCGATTTACGGCGAAAAAACGCGAGATCGATCCAAAAAACATGTGGATCGATTTTTTTTGTCTGCACTATTTTCTTGATCGCTCGCGGGACTATTTTCTCCAACGCGCAAGGAGCATGAAGCGGTTTCCGGCAAAACGAAACTTAAGACAAGAATATCATTCAAGATGGAGGAAGCTGAAGACATAAGAACACCGCGGGGAATCAAATCAGATGTGTGGAAACACTTCGGCTTCAAACGGTACGATGACAAAGACGAACTGGACAAAACGAATGCAGTGTGCAAATTGTGCCAACAAGAAATAAAGTATCACCGCAATACCACCAATCTAAGGAACCATTTATCCAGGCATCATCCCGAGGCAGCTAGTGCTAAATCTGACACGAAGCCGACTGCACTTGAAAATGCTTTTGGTATAAAATTCCCCTCCCAGTCTAAGCGTGCTTTGAGCCTCACAGAGGCAGTCGGGATCTTTATCTGTAAAGACCTCCGCCCCTACAGTGTTGTAGTAGTGGTTTTCGGCTACTAGTAAAGAGGTTAGAGCCACGCTACGTCTTGTCCAGCCAAAAACACCTAAGCGAGAGAGTCATTCCAGCTATGTATGCTAAGTCAAAAGATGCCGTTGCCAAGTCACTGCACTGTGCTGAGAGAGTAGCGTTGACATTTTTTATGGTCATTTTTTCTTTGTTCTTGTTTTGTTTTACTCCTTCCAAGAGTATGTTATTCAGCCAAGAGAGCCACCTGACTTATCTGACTAAGTTATTAGTCTAGCACCGTTCCAAATGCCAGTTTTTATTTAGACAAATACAATCAAATAAAACCTGGATATGTTTTCCTTTAAAAATAAATAAGCTTACTCTTGTCTCTGTGTGTCCTTCTTACACATACAGATACAAGCACAAACACACATGATGCTGTCAATAGGGTGAGTTTTTATTTAATTCAGCAATATTAATGCAATGAATCGATATCGAATCGAATCGGATTGAATCGTGGATCGAATCGGATCGTGACCTAAGGAATCGAAATCGAATCGATTCAGGAAAACTGAATCGATTCCCAGCCCTATTGTCCACATCTGTAGGTAAATATCAAACAATGTGGACACGCCTCCCCTTGCTTTTACAACCTTCTGTGTTTACCCACCCAAGCCTTCAAGATAGTCACCATGTGATTAAGGATATTTGTTCTTTATCCATTATGCCAACCAGACCAAATGTCATCGTAAAAAGGGCCTGTAGCACCCCCTAGTTCAATGTACCTCACTCAATAATTTGATCCTCTTGCCGCGCATGTACATTCAGATTTCTGGGAAACTCCAGTTAAATCCTTAGCTGGGGGTTAGTAAACATACTGTAAACATACTGACTGCATGAGTGTCTAAGGTAGGATCATTTAAACCTCAGTGATTTAATGTCATGTATGAAGGATTTTGAAGCTCACCTGTGCTTTAAGGCATGAGACCTCTGATACTTTTCATGATTAGTCAATGCCATTTAATTGTTCACTCTGGACCTGAATTCATGCATAAAATTCTTCCACCATGTATGAGTCATAACTCACCAGATTTGGTTACCACTGTGATTAATTTTTCACCTCCGGCAATTCATGTCATTAAGTTAACCTCTTACCGTTCCAGGGTGATTTAGCTCAAAACACCTGAAAAATACCTCTACAAATTAAAACGACAGCTGTTCCTCAACCATTTGGAATACAGATAAAAGAATGTGCTGTTTGTAAAGGTAACACCCTGGAGTTTATATTAAAACACTCACTTTTACTGTTTATTTGAGAGGTAAAAAGCCGTAGACTTAGAAACATGAATACATTTAGATTTTTTAATCCCTCACCTTAATTTTTATTTTTTTTATAAAGAAGAGTGTATTTATTTATTTCGATCATATAACAACAATTTGAAAACAGAAATTCACTTAATATGGTTATTGCATTTTAACTTACCGTAATTTCCGGACTATAGAGCGCACCTGATTATAAGCCGTACCCACCTCATTCTAAGAGGAAAACAGATTTTGTACATACACAAGCCGCACCTGTATATAAGCCGCATGTGCCCACATTAAAACATGTAACACAAACACAAAATTAGCCCAAACCCGACTTCAAGTCCCACGAATGAAACTAAATGTCCTTCATTAAAGTCCACAGTCCAAAAATCACAGCCGGCAAAATGAACGGAAAATTATACTTAAGGTTTGATGCAGGCCTGCAGAGTCCGGGTCCCGTTGAAAGTAATCCAAAGGAAAAAAAAGTGTATATTTCCAAAGGTAAGGGAGGGAAAAATATATATCCACTATTGTCCGCCGCGTCCACAAACAGGTGGCTGGTCGCCGCCTCGCCTCATCTATCGCAGAGTCAGCGATAACTTTAATCTTTCGCAGAGAGTTCAGGTCAAACTCCTCCGTGCCAATGTGCAAAAAAAATCCACAGGGTCTGGTCGAGCCTCTGTCTTCTCTCACACACCGCCGTGGGTTTTTCTTTAAGCAACTTTTTACCCCCTCTTCACCTTTTTTTTGTCTGTCCTTCACCTTTACCGGTCCTACTTAAACCCGTCACCCTGCGTTTGTTCCGCCCCTCCTTTTTCATTCAGTCTTCCTCGACGCATATATTCCACCGGTCTAAATCTTACCTTTTCTACTCGAGCGCCTCTGGCGGCTGTTAGAAAAATTACATAAATTGGCCGCATCACTGAATAAGCCGCAAGGTTGAAAGTTTGGGAAAAAAGTAGCGGCTTATAGTCCGGAATTTACGGTAATTTGTTTTGCACTGTAAAGCAAAAAAACCTAAATAACTCCAAAATAAAACAGTAACATAAAACTACAATGTCTTAAGTCTTAAAATTGTATAAAGCTGCATTTGGTAGGTACAGTATGGACTGAAATACACCATTTAATAACAGACCAATGTCTGTGCACTTTGCAGTTCAACATTGACACGGACATGTTTGTAAAAATGTCAGTTTTAGAGTTTTCTTCCCCATATGCTTATATTTATTTGTATAGAGGGGAAATTTGGGGAATTATCAATTTTTACAAAGTGGCTGCTTTAGAATTTTTTGGGGAAAAAACCCCCAACAAAATACGATTGGATACTTCAAATACACACATTTTAGCAAAAACATTTTAGCATAAATATTTCACATCTGAAATTGTCATTGTCAGTGGTAAAATGAGGTCTTAAAACATACCTGTAGTAAAACTACAGTACATAATGGATATGTGCTTGTTTTACAAGAATGTTCAAATACAATTTAATATGAAAGAAACCAGCATGACTGCAGTGTTTATTTAACATTATTATGTTTGTACAAAGGATATGTCTACCATAATTCTTGTTGTTGAATTTTCCTGAATCACTACACAAAGAGAAGATCTTTTAAGTACAAATAATAATTTATTGATAGCAATGAGAATACGCAAACAGAACAAGCCATGGATCAGTTCTGAAGAACCCCAGATTAAACAGATGGTTTATATGAGTTTGACTCTAAAATACTTCCTGTTCCCAAAAATTCAATAATATGTCAACTTGCATGCATTATTTCCATACATGTATGTCAAAGTAACAGAGATGAGTCACCGATACAGCAAACAGTGACAATGATGATAAAATGTTAATTTCCATCACATTCTACTGTCATTGTACTGACCTATGGAAAGCCTCACACAGCTCTCACTACACCGTCTCCATAGTAACCGCAAAAACAACTTCCCACGTAGCTGTAAATGAGTCCAATCGTAATCAGTTTGAAAATCTTGCTACAGCTAATCAGTGGAATTTGGTTCATCTGGAGGGCAAGCTGTGAAGAAAAAACTGGACATGCTAGAAAAAAAACTGACTGACATTTTGGATTCAACATCGACAATTTTAGTTTCAATCACCTTCAAAATCTAAATCAAGATTTTGGGATTTTTTTTGTTTTCCCCAAAAATGTTCTCCGCGTGTTGTCATTAAACTAGTATTCTGTTTTCTTACCATGATATTACCCAGTGTTATAAATGGAACTTCTTTTGTTGGAACATTGATAGATGATTGATCAGATGATAGAATTCAAAACCCAAAAGCTAAAACTGTCGTATTAGTCTTTAGTGTAAAACATCCTTTTTTGTAGAGAGAGAGAGAACAAAATTAATACAAATGTATAAGTATTTATATAATAATAAATAACATGGAAATTTTTGCCTTTTTTTTTGTTTTTACTAAAATTAAGTAAAAAAAAAAATAGTATTGTAATTTGGTCCCAGAAGTTTTAATGTTGACTTTTATTTCTTTCCAAATTAGTTACTTTTTGACACCTGAAACCTTGAAACCTGAGTCTTTATCTGGGTTTAATCCTTGTCTCCCTGTAGTTAAAGAAGGACTACCTGGAGGGTGTTGGTGACACCGTGGACCTGTGTGTGATCGGGGCCTACCTGGGCAAAGGCAAGAGGACGGGCACCTACGGGGGCTTCCTGCTGGCCTGCTACGATGAGGAAAACGAGGAGTTCCAGTCTGTCTGCAAGGTACGGCTCTGTTGGATTTGGAGTGATGTAACCGTATGGCAAACTCACATTTTCTACCAGTGTTAGAACGACACTCAATACAAGATTGACAAGTTATTTCACTAAGAATATTGTGACTCAGAGGCTGAAAAGTTCTTACTTATTCCACTTGATCCAGAGAATGAAAAATCTAGAAAGCATTGACTTTGTCTCCATAGTCCTTTTTACTCCAGACTTAAAGAGTGTAATTCATATAACAGAACCAATATAATGATGAAATGTATCTCTTTTCATTTTATCAGAATAAAAACAACCTTATATACTGTGAAAACATCAGACACTGTTCACTAAAGCTGTTCTAATCTCTAGAGTTTGAAAGGAAGGAGGTTATTTTCCCTGCAATTTTATTTTTCACAATAGATGGAATCAAAAGAATAAGTGCCTGATGAGAGAAGTAAAGTAAACGAAAGGAACCCTGGATATTCAGTGTCACAGTGGTGTTTAATTCATGTAAGAAGGTTAAATGCAGTGGAAATGTATATTCATCCCTAAAAGCTGTAGATCAGGTTATGTATTGTAATGTATGTACATTCTGTACAAAAACAGTATGTACTGACTAACTAATTCACAAAGAAGATTTTATGAAACAGAACCATTTTAAAATTAACATATTAACCCATCATTATGATTAAACTGATTGTAAATGTTAACATATTTAACCCATCATTTGCAGCAGAATGACTCTGAACGTCTCTGCCGACACATTTCAGGCAGTTTGTCGCAGTACTTAGTGTTGTATATACACAAATACACGCATGAAAAGATAGTAAACGCTAAACAACAGGACATTTGAGTTTTTCCGTTACAGGATAGTACTGATTTTACAGTACCTGGTTGTCCTAGCGATGCGGCGCATTACTTCCTGTCCTTCTTCTCAGGGAATTGTTGATAAACTCACTTGTTTTCATGTTGTTTCGTGTCTCGTCTGAATTTTTACACCGTCCACCAAAGACTGAATCTCCTGGACCAACCATGGTGTAGTATTATGGGCTGTCATCATGTGGATTAATGTACTGATATATTTACTGTCAACTTCCACATCTTTATCTTATAAAGGGGCGGAGTCACAGAGACAACTGACTGACCAGTCAAGTTTCTGCCACCTAGTATCACTGGGAACATGGGCAGAGGCAATACCAAAAATCTAATACCAGGTACTATGGTACTGTACAATCCGTGTATCATTCATTTTTCAAAATAAAGCCAAAAATAAGACAACTATAAAAACAACTCGTTTCTTCATTATTTGTTTCCGAAACCAAGATGAAACATCGGATAATGATCCATTTTTCATTTACGTGTTTAAATGAATAATGGAAAAAACGGATAACGGTCGTTTCCCGTTTTATCCAATTTTGACCTGAAGCAAATTAAATAAAACAGAAATTACTGTGACCCACAGTGACGAAGATAGACACATATGTCCTATTTCGGGAAACTGAGAGGGTCACCTTAAGACCTGACGATATGACCATGGAGAAACTTAGTGTCATATTCCAGGTATGTTCTTTTTATAATAACACACAAAAAATATTTATATGACAAGTGTATATGGATATCTTGCATATGTGTACAGCTTGTACTTACCTTATGTATTAATGACAGGATAACAGTTTCCAATTCTGTATATGACATATGTCATTTACAAATTAGTTGGTGTTGAGCACAGAGTTGTCACCGACATTTCCGAGGATCTCTGAATACCTATGTTAACGTGTTAGAAATCTCAGCATTTGTTTTTGCATCGTCAAAAAGCCGTTTAATCATCTTCAAGTCCAGTGGACATGTTTCATTTGGTTGTTAAGATTAATTTCTGGTTTTTCAACTTGCTTCAGGTCAAAATGGGATTAAGCAGGAAACGGCCGTTATCCGTTTTTTCCATTATTAATTTAAACACAAAAATGAAAAAATGGATCGTTTTCATTTTGGTTTTGTTGTCTTATTTTTGGTTTAATTTTGAAAAAACGAATGAAAGAATGATACACGGATTCTGTACCAGGTCCTTTTCCGTAATGGAAATGCACCAAAGCGAGCCGAATCAAGTCCAACTGATACTAGTGGAAACGCAGCATATGCTTTTTAAGTTTTGAGAGGGAAAACATCTATGTCTGCAGGAGTTTTTTTGGTGATATGAACAGGATTAGCCACAGATAGTTTCCATCTTTATTCAGTTCACTTTGTGATTCAGGACCTTCATGAAGGATTTACAGACAGATTAATTTTATATTTCTTGACTGTGCAGCTGTATAAATATATTCATAGTAAAGTTGGAAATGCTAGTTGAAAATGTTATCATGCTTTATTTAATCCTACCCCTTGAGCTTTCATGTATGGAAACCAAAAACCTCATCAGAAAATTGTGTTGACACTATGATCCTTTTTAGGTCTGTAACAATGAAATAAGACAGTTTTCTTGTTTCTCTTCCATCCCAGATGTTTGGTTTCTCTTTGGCAGTGAATCTGTCAGATGTTTAGTTTGGAGACATATCATGTTAATTGGATGTTTTAGATGAAGTCTTTTTGTAATGGGTGCATTCTGGGTGTTTTGTGCTCTAGTGTTTGTTTAGATTTTATTATATTTTTTAGATATTGTTATTGTTTTGGTTTCTTTGTTTTGTCTATTTGTCTGTTTGTCAATAACTTTACACAAAAACTACTGGACCAATTTCCATGAAATGTCCAGGCAAGGTGTGAGGTGGTGCGGAATAGATTCCATTAAATTTTGGAGAATGTAAGTCAAACGTCAAAGTCAAGGTCACCCAAAATGTGCTTTCGCAACTAGAGATAAGGCAAATAATGAATGTCCTTTTCGTTCCTGTATACTCACTTTTACATATAGCTTCTTTTTGCTCTCACTGTTGATGTGCGTTGACATCAGAACCGTGAAGATTAGGTCAAAGGTCACAATAAAGTTCAAAATCAAATTTTGGATACAACTTTTGGACGATTCATCTTACAGACTTCCAGTGAGAACCAAAGTCCTGGTCTGTTGGACAATTGTGCATCTTGTTTGTATACATTTTGACCAATTGAGCCAAAAGGTCAGGGGGCGTCACTGGGTCAATACCTAAAAAACTAAAACGGACTGTATTGGAAAAATGAGTGGAGATAGGCTAGATTAGTTTTATGTCATTATGGGTAAAATAATAATTTCCAGAGATTTTAAGTAATATTTAGACAGGATTTGTTTTGTGGGGTGACAACGTCTGAATGTGCCATGTCAGTAAGCATGAAGTAATGACTACTGACATAACACATTTGGATAGGACTAAGGTTACATTCACACAGGATTGATATCACCAAAAGTAATTACTCCAGACTGTTTTGCAGAAGGTAAAATTAACAAATTTCACACACACACACACACACACACACACACACACACACACACACACACACACACACACAGACCTTTATATTGACTGACAATGGCGCATTCAGACAGGACTAAATTACCTGGTAACGTTTAATTTACCTGATGTCACTCCTTAAAACCAATAATGTCCAAATAGTACTTGAATTACTTTTACTGACAAAGGAAAAATGACATTAGCTTAAAAAAAATTCATTATTGAGTGACCTTAAAAGGTTAAAATCAAGACAATCAATATCTTAAACTCTGTAACTCCAAACAGAGTGGTAATAAGTACTCAGTTACTATTGTTGACGGATAGAAAACTACATGTTGGCTCTAAAATGACACCTTGACCTTTGACCTTGAAAGATCCAAGCCATGGTCGCACATTTTGAGAGGAAGATGACCATTGTTGTAGAATTTACAATAATATCAGATAGAAATGTTAAAGTAATGTTTCATATAAAATGTAACATTCTTGGAGTTTAAGCCTGTGCTCCAAAGACAGGGCAGCACAGTTTGAGATGACCCTAGGCTCCATGTGGGGAAGGGACAACCCCCACAGCATAGAAGCGACGCCCAGTCCTTCAGGAGAGTGGAGGAGGGGTCGACGGGACGATGTTATAAGCTGTGTGTCTGAGCTTCCCCCTTTAGTGTCTTGTGGCCGCTCAGGCTATGGACACCCAACGACCAGACTTTTAGGACTCCTGACTATGTAACTTTAATCTTGCTGAAATATTTTGTAAAACTGTAACTGATTGTAAACTATGATTGTGATATTAAAATAATGACAAGACTCAAAGAGGTATATCTTAACCAACCGCTATTAGGCCTAAATATAATTGAGTTAAATATACTTACTTAATTATATAAAAAGTATTAGTTAATATTTTTTTTTTACCAATACACCATTAAGAGCTAAAATGTTTGCAAAGGAGGGCGGGGTTTGTTGTGCCTGGAACCACTTGTTTAGTTTGTTTCTTGTAAGTGCTAGTTGTATTGTGGATGCGTAGCTGCTTTTTCCATTTGTTTGCTTGAGTTTTGGGAGAATCTTAGCTCTACTAAATGTGTGTAGAGACGTGACTGTGCATCTTAGTGGGTAATCCCATACAGGACCATTTGTGTGTGTTTATATGTGTGCGTGGTGGAGATAATGAGAGCGTAAACAGGCTGGAGTTTGACCTCTACACAGCATCAGTTCTGTCTCTACTGTGTCCTGCAGAAACATCATAAATCCACTTTTTTCCCCCCAATCATGAACTTTCATGTCTGTGTCCATGGCAAATGGATTTCAGAAGCAGTCGGTGCACAGATTTTTCAGGACTTGCAACACTTTCCCGTAGTTAAACATATTTAACACCTGTGTGTTTGCTGATACAACCGGTGTGTTGTACTGTTCGCTGTGCAGTAACGTCTCTAGAGTCAGCAGAGGTTAAAACCTTTCGTAGATTTAGTTTTCAGTTTGTGTTACTCGTTATTCAGTCTACAAATATAATCTCACTGGACAACGTTGATAGATCTCTGGCCTGTGTATTACTGTGGACTGTAGCTGAATGTTGACAGGATGCATTTTTTTGTAAAATGTGGGGGAAAAGACAGGTGAAGATTCTCTGTTGTGTCTAATATTGATTTTTGTCTTAGTCTTTTCAGTGCTTGGATGGTTCAAGGCCTTTTTTGGAGTATTGCATTTTTAAAGAGGTGTTGGATATTTCAAAAATCTCAAATCATCAGTGATAATGATAGGTTTTCAATGTACCCACAGGTGGGAATTTGAGTGGGTCTATGAGAAATAAAAAAATTAAAAAAATAAATAAAAATCTTAATAATAATTATTTCCATTGCATATAAACTGTGTGTGTATTATGTTTTCTAAATTGTAGGGGTGGTGGTATAGTTAGAATTAAGACATATTAATATTTATTGGGGTTGTCAAATGATTAAAATTTTTAATCAGATTAATCACAGGGTTCCTTTGAATTCATTTTGATTAATTAATAAAACACTTTACGTTGGTCAGCTATTTTTCCCACAAAATAAACTTAAGAAACAAAAAATGTGGAGTAATACAAAACTTGCTAAAATTGACAGAAATAATAACAATCCAAAGCATATTCTAAAACTCTTCTAAAATCCATAAAAAAAAACACCAAAGAAATGTGAGAAAATATCCAATATATATGCAATTAACATATTTATATAGTTTCAGCAAAACAACTGTTGTGTTTAACTAGTGTTGTGTTAAAATGTTTAATCAGATTAATCATGATGATGGATTAATCCACATTAATGCGTTCATTTTGACAGCCCTAATTCTTATGAAATGAAACAAATTTCCAAATCTGAAATTGTCAAAGTGGCAAAATAGTGTCAGTCGTCCCAAAAGTAAATTATCATTTGAGCAATTGCAAAAGTGTTACAATTGACCCATGTTTCCACTGTCCCCAGTCTCCCCTACACTATTAATACACAGACATGCCTGCAGAATGACATTGTGAGGATAGGAATAGGGTGTGTGTATGTGTATGTGTGTGTGTGTGTGTATGTGTGTGTCCCTGTCCTTGTCAGAGCGTGGGTGTAACGGTCTGTGATTGTGTGAGGGGCTGTCATTGTCAGAGCAGAAGTCCGAATGAAACTGACAGGCTTTAAAATTTATCTAACCAAGAGATCCTTAAAAAGTCTTCAATACAATCGGCCTGTTTACATGAAAGTTTTTATTCCTGTTTAATTCCAAACAAAAGTTAATTCTTCTTTAAGATGACCATGTAAAACACCTAATTTCTGTTGAAAATGTTAATTCTGAATTAAATTTAATTCTAAATAAAGTCCCTAGCTTATTCCGATGTTAATTCCGAATAAGATTATTCCAGTCCCATGTAAACAGTTAATTCCGCTTTAACATTATTCCTGTCGTTCTGCGCATGCTCCTGGTCTTGTTGCGATGATGTACGTCGTTGATGACGCACATATTCCGCGCTGCCGGCATTAGTGTAGGAACATTTTCTGAGATGGCTGTACGAAGCAAGCCATTACAAAAATAAATGCAAAAGTAGCATGTAGTATCCAGTATTGAATACTGAGTATTCCATGTTGGTAGTTGCAATGAAAGCAAAACAGGAAGTGGATGCAATTGTTTTCTTCCGGTAGATGTCAAGACGTCACATGGGTGTTCTGTCCAATCAGAAACCCAGCTTTTACAGCTGAATTAACTAGAGTGCCATAAACCCCTTTCCCATATAAAAGCTTATTCGAATTTAGCATGTCCATGTAAACACAAAGGAAATAACTTTAATTCCAAATTACTTTATTCAGAATAAGTAATTCAGAATGAAAAAAAACACCATGTAAACATGTGGAGTGTGTCGTAAAAGTAGGGCTGTCAAAGTTAATGCATAAACACAGACTAATTTATCTGATTAAAAGCTTTTAATGCAATTAAATGGAACAGTTGTTTTCAGTTCTTTTGTTAAAACTGTTGAATAAACACATTAATTGCATATATATTCATATTTTTGCATGTTTTAGATATTTTGTCACATTTTTTTGGTGTTTTTTTTTCTGTATTTTAGAAGAGTTTTTGAATCTAATATATAGGTTTCATCACTTTTTTGGTACATTTTTTAGTGGATTTTAGGGATGTTGTGTCGGGGTTTTTTTTCTCTGCATTACTTGTGTTAGTGTATTTTTGTGTGTTTTGTGGCAAACTCCTATTTTCACAGAACTCTGTGTGTGTGTTTGTTGTACCTCATACTTGGTTTTCACTTTAGAAAAGGTTACATAAGTCTACAGTTTCAAAAGTCAGAGTCAGCAAGTCTCATAATTAATTGGCGACTGACACGGCACAGGTTTCTGGGGTTTTTTTTTTTGTGGGGGATGGGTTTTTTTTGTTTGTTTGTTTCATTTTGCTGAGTAATAAACTTGAGGGAGTGAGGCAGTGCTGCTTGTATCCCATGCCCTTTTTGATGTGCACAGATTGTATATGTGAAAGAAACTTGGAAGAAAAGTGTGTTTAGCACAGCCATGACCAGAGGCGTTTATGCTTTGAAGCCGTCTGATCCATTCTCATAAGGACATTATCGCAGAGCAGCCTACGGGAGTTTCTGCAAATTTGGAACGAATGATCGCTTGGACTTGAGTGCGAACTGAGTAGAATCTTGTGAAAAGTACAAGTAAATCAGTTTCCATTACACTATACACCAAGAAACACAAAAAAAATGTGGAGAAAAAAATAAACAAATCATGGTATAATTCAGACATATACACAAAAACTAACACAATAAAGCAATGAAAAATCCCAAACATATACAAAAATTATTTTTAAAACACCAAATAGTATGATAACATATTCAAAACATATGCAAAATATGATTATATTATATATATGAATTTATTTGATTTCTGTTGAGTTAATTCTATTTAAATTCATTGCGTTAAAATGTTTAATCAGATGATGATGGAATAATCTCCATTAATACATAATAAAGGGCGGATGTGGTTCAGTTGGTAGAGTGGGTCACCCAATGATTGAAGGGTTGTAAGTTCGTGTCCCGGCTCTGGCTGTCCACATGTCAAAATGTCCTTGGGCAAGACACTGACTTAGCCTCCCAGTAGGACTGACACTGGAGTGTGTGTGAATGGGTGAATGTGAGGTTAACGTAAAGCGCTTTGAGCACCATGAAGGTGGAAAAGAACTATATAAGAAAATGTACCGTTTAATACATTCATTTTGACAAACCTAGTTTTTATATATAAATTCATGCATTAAGGTGTTTAAAGGAGCTGAATTCTTCCATATTGTGACATCATCAGGATGATCAGCATCCCTTTTCTGTCCATTACTCACACCATAACTCTGGAACAGAGGGGATGGCAGTAATATGTCACAGTTGCTCAGACACTGAATCGGTTCATCTTCCTGCCTGCCTTGAAACTCTTCTGCCTGAGGAAAGATGTGTTTTAGTCAATGATGTTTTTTTTTTTTGTTTTTTTTTTTTACAGTTTGTAGTGAGATGAAAACTGTAACTGGACTTGGGCGGTGGAGGCAATGTTTCACCTTTAATTTAGTTTTCAGGCACAAAGACATACATTCATCATGGTGGGTGAAATCATACACACAGCTCTGGGGAAAAATTAACCGTTACATACTGTTCATATTGTATCCCTTCATGGTCTGGGTCAGTTTTGACCTGGCCAAAGAATACCCTCTTATTCAGAATCTACCAAATTTTGAACTACATATCTTTTTAAAACATATACCGTCATACTTCACCTTACGAAAGACCCAACTAATGAATAATCCAAGTTACGAAATTCCTTTACGTAAAAGTTTTGTCTCTTAATACGAAGTTATGAAATTAATCCCCCAAAATGTAAATACACTTGTAGCATCCTGTATTTTGTCTTGAAATTTGCGCAATAGAGTTGCTCTCCCATTGGCTATCTCCCAACACTCCGCTGGCCTCCCATTGGCTAGGAGGGAGCCACATCTCCATGATACCCATGATGCTTTTCGTGTGCCTTTGACCCTCGTTCATCACAGAGTTCTATCATGCATAAAGGACAGAGTTACTGGTGTTTTGTGAGTTTCGTTTGCCTCCTGCTCCCTCACCCATCACGAACTTTACTTCGCTACGCACTCGCCTTTGCGTATCTTGGGTAGAGTTACCCAACCCCAATGGTATATGATTTGCATGTCTTATTCATTTTAATAGCTTAATAAATAATTTTCTTTTACTTTTAACACATATTTCATACAAAATTGGTATAGTTTTATCATTTTTAAAGGGTTTCGAGGGTAGTATTGGGGCGCTTGGAACGAATCGGGCCTTTTACATCTGAAATGTGACTACTTACGAAAAAAAATCTCACATTACGAAACCACTTCTGGAGCAAATTAATTTCGTAAGGTGAGGTATGACTGTAACTTCTTCATAACTACCATTGTCATGATGCATTCATAAATTCAGTATAAATGCAACATCAACAGAATATTAATCGCATCCTCCACAACAAAGTGAGTGTGTGCATTCAAAGCAGAAGTGTCAAACCTTGTGAGGGTTTCCTACATTTGCAGCAGGTTGTCCCGGACTTGCAGTGTTTTTTCGGTGGGCAGAAGTTGCACCCTTTTCTTTTTTGTCCTCTTCTGTTGTTTCCTTGTGGGGACGTCCTCGTCAGGGCCAGGCTGAGGTGGCTGAATCAACACATAAAAATGGTTTCCCAATGAATATCCCACTTCCAAAGAAAGCTAATAGGAGTTAAATTTTAAGAAAAATACAGCAATTTATTACATCAGGTGTGAGCACGTCCAAAACGATAAAGAAAACCAGCTAAACATCCTTAACTTACCGAACAAAAATTAAGAATCCAAGATACATAGGTGTTCCCTTGACGCCTAAAAATCTAAACATTTTGTGCCCAAAATAAAATGGTTTCTCACCCTTACTCTGTGAACTTCTGTGATATTTACAAACTATTTACAAAGTGGACAAAAACAATTAATTTAACACATGTTCTCTCTCTCATTCTCTCTAAACACAATGATCAATGTTGGATGGAAGTGGAGCGAAATTGAAATGGGACAGGGGATCACGCTTTTATCCATGAATCTGCTTTTATTTTTTCACTTCCTGTCTGCACTTTGTTCAACTTTACCTATGCCTGTACCCTGATTTTTAAAAATGATTATTTCTTCAACTTGTCCCCACATGTTTTTGTGGGTGGAGTCAGTGAAACTGGAGCTGTGAACTCTGACCTTTGAGCAGATGGACAATATTGTTGTTGGGGGTTTTTTTGCCTCGCCCCCTCAGTTATTCCCACCATATACTGACAGTAAAAAAAAAAAAAACTGAAGTCAACTTGAATAGTTTTTTTATACTTTAAAAGTATAATTTTATTGAATTTATTTAGAATATTTCTCAGCGTCTCCTAATTTGGAACAGAAGTACTTCTTTGATCCCACCATCGCGAAATTTCTTCGTGACAACAGCAGCATTCAACATATAATAAAACAGACAAACAGTGAGGTACATAACAAGATATGGTGCAATTTCATTTTAAAGTGTTAGTATTGACACTTTAATATTTCAAAAATTGCATTTGGGTGTTTTCTTTAAAATGTAAAAAAAAAAAAAAAGAAAAAGTTAAAACTGATAAAAATATGAACCTAAAATATCGGGATATGTATCACCTTGAATACCATGTATCAGGATGCACATGTATCGCAATATGTATTGTATTGGGATGTGTATCTTATCGCAAGGTTGTTGACAATACCCACCCTTAGCTCTAACGTGTCCTGTCCATCATATTTGTTTCCATCATCCCCTTTTCAAAGTCATTCATAAAACAAAGGGCCTAAATCCACCAAAAAAAAAAACCCTCTATGGTGTCCTTGACACGGTAAACATCAGAAACCCATGATGTGAGAGGCTCAGCTGTAGCTGAAAGCACAGTTTAACCCACATTTGAAACCCCCTAATGGACCCGGCACCGCATGTCCAGCTGCAGTGTCCTTGAGCCACACAGTCATCAGCTGCTGCTGCCGTCAAGTCCACATGCCTCCCACAGTGGAGACCATCACAAAACAAACCATGAACCACAATGTAACTCATGAGGTTTACAAAAGCATCTGATCTGTGCTCATTATTTTTAACAATTGTATTTACGCACTTTGTCATCATTTGCTTTTTCACATGTAGCATCATACTTTTCTGTTTTTTTGGGGTTTTTTCAACATAAATACTGCTTCAGTGGCAGCATATAACACTTTGTAGCAACCTGGGATGTAATAATTTCCTTAAAATGTAATGATGCTTGAAAATTATGGCTGGCAAAATGAACACGGATTAATTCGTCATCATGATTAAATCTGATTAAAAAAATGTTATGCAATTAAATGGAAGTTTCCAGTTGTTTTGTTGAAGGTGTTGAATAAACATGCTAATTGCAGATATATTAATATTTTTGCATATGTATTTGGATATTTAATCTTTTTTTTCTTCTGTATTTTAGAAGTGTGTTAGAATATGTTTTGGATTTTTCATCACTTTTTTTGTCAGTTTATGTTTTGTGAATTTTAGTGGATTTCAACATGTTTTTTTTTTTTAATTCTCCGCATTTTTCGTTTCTGTTAATTTGAGCACAAACAAAAGAACCAGAGACAGAAGAGTTGACTGACATAAAGGGTTTTGAGAGAATTTTCTTGGGGATTCTGCTACAACTAGGCTAATGCTAGCAACAGGCTAATGCTAGCACTAGGATAGTGGTTTTCAAATCTGGTCCTCGTGGCCCAGTGTCCTGCATGTTTTATATATTTCCCTTTTCTATCACACCTGGTTCAGCTAATGATCAGCGTTTCATCCATCTCTGCAGTCACCTGATAATGATGTAATGGCTTTCAGGTGTGATGGAAGAAGGGAAATATCTAAAGCATGCAGGACACTGGGCCATGAGGATCAGATTTGATAATAATAATACAATCTTTATTTGCATCGCACCTTTCATACAAACACTGTAGCCCAAAGTGCTTCACATTGATTAAAAATTAAGGTACAATTTTAAGACAGGGTGAAATAAAAAAAATCACAAAATTCTAAAATTACAAAATTACAAGATAAACTGATTCAATGAATAAGAAAGAAAATTACAAGAAAAGTACAAGATAAACTGATTATACATGCATTATAAAATTTCAATAAATAAGAAGAAGCACTGCACTAGGCTAATTCGTCGTCCAGTTTGGACAAACATGTTCAGTGCAGATATATTCCCTTTTTTCTTGAGTCTGTTTGTTCATGCAAAATGAAACGTAATTAATCTAGTTTAAAAGTGAATATGTAATCATGATTAATCATGATTAATCAAAATTAATCGAAACCAACCCTATGCTTAGTCTAATTAAAAATTGTAACCATTTGACGGTACTAATGTATTTTCACAGCCATGAAGTCATGCAGATGTTATGCAGTTGTAAAAATGTCAAGTATCCTCTAAGTGAATCCAAAAATAGAAGTAGCAGCAGTAAAAGTAGACTGTTCTGGTACTTATTACACTGAGGGCATTCATCTGTAGACTCCACTGCAAAGAAAGCCTTCACACATCAGTCACTTTCTATTGCACAACACTATCATGACAGATTCTCACCGGAGCCACTTTTGAGATAAAGCATATTAAGGGTTCTTTTATATATATATATATATATATATATATATATATATACATATATATATATATATATATATATATATTGCTTCAGACAGATTTTGTTTCAAAAATAATTGCAAAGGTTTCTGACCCATCACTTAACCCTGTCCCCACTAAAGTCCAACTGATATGAGATTTTAGTGGCTGATAACAATATATAAAATAAGAACAGTCATCTACATGTGATATTATGGTCTTATAGTAGATAATGGAAGACGCATGCATTAACAGTTGCATCTTTTTTAATTTCACAAAGATAATTAATTCAAGTTGAAAACACTTATATTAGTATGTGATCCATGTGCACCCACAGGTTGTAGATGCGGTAGTTGTTATGGTGGGAAAAGATGTGAGTCTATATTTTATGAGTACTGATATAAAACATGTTTGGTAAGTAATTCTTTAAAGGGGACATATCATGCAAAATGCAATTTGTAATGTTTTTTGTTTTTTTTTAGAACTTTATACATTTTCACAATGATACAGGCAACAGACAGTAACCCCAATCCCACCCCCCCAGGGGGCACACAACACATAATAATAATTTAGAAATCAATAATACTAAAGAGAAAACAGAAACAAAAACAAACCAAAAAACCTGACAAACAGACAAAGAAAAAAAAAAAACACAAACAAACAAACAAAAACATTGAAATGTAACAATAGGAGAGTAGATGGCAGTAATAGGGTGATATTGATGATAGTAAAGATTCTCCTCATTGCAAAAATCCTAATAATAATAATCATGACAACAATCACAATGACAAAAACAATGGCAGTAAAGAAGGAAAAAACGTTTTTACAACACAAATATGAGTTGGCTGTATGTGATGAGACCCTTAAATTATGAACAAAAAACACCCACTCTCCTTTTCTCCTGATCTATTTAGAGCAGGGGTCTCAAACTCATTTTCTTCAGGGGCCACATTCAGCCTGATTTGATCTCCAAAGGGCCGGACCAGTAAAATGAAAAATAATAACCTATAAATAATGACAACTACACATTTTTGTCATTGTTTTACTGCAAAAAAACCCAAGACAAAATATTAAATTATGAAAATAGTTTTATAAATATAAATTTATTTCATAAGGAAAATAAGGGAAATTTTAACAAATTCCTGCCTCAATGTATCATTAGTCTGTGTGTTTTATTATGGATCAGTTCTACAAAGACATTAAACTCTTAATAACAGAAGCAGAAAATGGTTAAAATTATGTCTAATTTTCTTTAGACATTTCAAGTTGTTCACATTTGTTCAGGTTATTTGCATTTTATTGTTACAGGATAGTTTGTAAATGTAAGTGTTTTCATAATTTAATATCATTTTGGCAGTCAAACAATGACAAAAATTTGAAGTTGTCATCATTTATAGGCAAAAAAATTCAAAACTGAATAGAAAATATGGAGTAATTTAATAGTTTATTATGCTCTTCATCCCACAGGCCGCACCAGAACCATTGGCGGGCCGCATTTGAGACCCCTGATTTAGAAGGGTGAAAACGCTCCCCTTTGAATTTTCTATATATCGTACATCACATGCATAGATTCATTTGATTACCCACCCCACCAGCTCTGATAACCCCACCTACTGGTCACAGACACCTCTGCTCAGACTCGTAGATCCACTATTATTCTCTATCAGTAGTCCTGGTGTGCGTCCGGTGTGTTGGGGTCTGAGCTCTGGTCGCTGTGTGTGCGTCCGGGCCCGTGGTTTGTCTGACCCGGGTTGATTGGAAGGGTAGCATGCGGAAGAGAGAGTCGTCGGAGTCAACTGTGGCTCATTTGCATGAAAGCATGAGGCACTAAAACCAAGTGTTTTGTCAAGGGTTGTTTCTGCAGGTTGAAGAGGCTGCTGTATCTCTTTATCAATGTGGTATTTTGACCAAAGCATGTGACAGACAGGTCACTGAGAGACCAGGGAGCTGTGTTCACTGGTGGAAAATGGCCATGATATGTCCCCATTAGGTAAAAGAGGTGAATCAATACTTCTAATTTTACCAAAGTATTTTTTCACACAAGTAGTTGTATTTGTATTTCAGTACAGAAGGTGAATATTTTTACCACCTCTGGCTGTCGGGTCTGTTTTGTTGCACCGTTGCCACATAATGAAGTGATAAATATGGTGCTGAGCCCAGTCTGGCTCTTAACGTTGTGACAACCTGTAGCTTTATCACATTTCCATCACCCTCATTCTTCCACCATCTGTGCTCATGTGTTCAGCCTCTCTAAAGGCACTCTGAAGGATAAGGACCAATACTTCTGTCGCACGCTGGCAAGACTGGACGTCCACTTAGAGGTTTGAAATTCCCTTTCACCAGATGAAAGAGCAACAATCTCCGAGCCGCACCTTCACTCTGAAAATGACACCTTTGAAAGACATATGTAATGTAGATTCTGCTTTTGAATAGATTTAATGGTTTTAACCCTTTAGGTCCTGAGCCTATTTTGGTCATTTTTTTAATACTTTTGATTTCATATATATATATATATATATATATATATATATATATATATATATATATATATATATATATATATATATACACACCACATGAAATAATGTTTAACATGCCCATGCTCAAATTGATTTATATGAATTGAAGAGAGGGCGGGGCTTATCGCACAAGAATGTGAGGAGAGGAGAGAGAAGCTCCGCCTCGTGGCTACAACCATTCACTGACCACAGGTGATTCTGCTAATTATCCCATTTATGAGAGGTGAGGCATTGTGCTCATGAAAATGGGCTGGTTCAATCAACAGGTTTGAACCAATACATGGCAGGACTTTGACTTGATGGACCTGTAATTACCCACCTCTGATGCCTACATAAGTTTTCACTAGAATCATTTTTCTTTTCAGCTCTAAAATAGGTGTTTCCTATATTTGAAATAAAACCCACTGCTGGTTTCTGGGTAGAGCTCTGGCCAGATGAATTCAGAAAGGTGTCACAGTTTTATATATATATATATATATATATAAAAAAAAAAAAACCTCCTTGTGCTGAATGAAGTGACTGGAACATAAAGCTTCCCACAGACACCTTTTACAGTACACGAGTGAGCCCAAAGTACTATATTTGCATGACATAGCAGCCCCTTTTTTCCCTCCCCTGTCTGTGCGTGTCAGCCTGTTAGCTGATTCTCAGGTCTCAGCGGGTGCAGGTCTTTTGAGAGGTGACACCACACTGCAGGCAAAGCGGGGAGACGAGGCTCTCCTGGTGTGAGGTGGGGATGGGGGTGTGTGGCGGGTGGGGAGGGTGAGCTGTGGTTTCTGTTCTGTGTTCCTGCTGTTCTGCAAAATATGCACTATTGCACCAGGAGGGAATATGTGCACACCTCCATCTGACTGTTCTGTCTTATCTCTTCCAGATCGGGACAGGCTTCAAGGATGAGGATCTGGAGCAGCATTACAAGTTCTTAAAGGTAAAGTGGTGCAGAACTAGTTTAGTAGAAAAACTTCAAATCCTACACTTGTTTTCCTCCATTGACGCAGACATACTTCTGAAGCACATTTCACAGCCCGCAGCTAAACGTTCCACATTTTCAAGCTGAAACAATCACATTTTGAAAAGAGTGTATATGCAAGCCAGGCCATCGGGGGCCTTTTCACTTCAAAAATTACAACGTACAACAAAATGTTATGAATTTTTTTTTTTTCACTGATTGGTTTTGGTTTTAGTCCATTCTGGTATGTAGAATTCAAATGTGATATCCGTTTTAAGATCCAACATGTGGACGTTTTTGCACAAATCAGTTTAGTTTTCACAATTATATACTACATATCTTATAAAATACAGTCTATCTAGCAAGTAATGGGTGTAAACAAACAGAAGTGAATCCTATATTAGTTGATAAATATTTCATTCTGCTCGATCTTCTATGGCTGGAAGGTCAAAATAAAGGTCAATATCGACCATTGAATATAACTTTTGAACTAGTCACCTTAGAGACTTTCAATGAGCAACCAAATGCTCATCTGTCAATTCTGCACCTTGTTTGTATAGATTTTAAGTTATTGTTGACCCAAGATGGCAGGTGGTCTCAATGGGTCAGTACCCAAAAAACTAAAATGGACTTGAACAGAAAAAATAGTGACATGGACTCAGTTACTATTGTTGGCAGACAGGAAACTACATTTAGGCTCAAAAATGGCATCATGACCTTTGACCTTCAGCAATCTTGAAAGGTCAAACCCTACAGTCTCACGTTTAAAGATGGAGATGTCCATTAAGAAGTCAAATATTTACAATGGGGTGGGGTTTGTTGTGCCTGGCAACACTTGTTCATTTATTTTGCTTTGTGTAATGGAGTATTCTGTACTTTTTTTCATCAATTAATCAATTAATTGGATGAATACCATTTGTATTTTATTTTTCTTTTACTAGATCATTCAATAAATAGGGATGGGAGAAGAATGAGGTATTTTTGAGGTGTGTGTGTCCATGCAACTGCGTGTACCCAGATGTATGAAAGTGGATGTAACCTAATAATTCCACTACCTTGGTACATTTGTGAAAATAATTACAACGTATGAGGATACATTCAAACAGATGCTAGTATTCACCAGTTAGCAATTACATAGAAGCTCCACGTCCACTTCAGGAAGAGCCAATGATGTGTAAATGCTTTCAGTTTCAGTGTAGAATAGTAGAAATGCTGTTCGTCCGTGCGTCCGAGAACACTGTACTGTCAGTAACTTTTGACAGCTTTGATGGAGGATTACTACATTCACACCACAGGTCTCTCATGAAGGCTTTCGATGTTCCATGATGAGTTGTGGTCAAGTACAGCGTCTAATGTCAAGAATGGAGTAGTTTACAGAGAGAGTTAGGAGATGAAGAATCCAGTGGCAGATGATACTACAACATATGCTAATTTCATAGCTCTAATCAACTCCCATATTAATCCAGATACAGAGTCACGTCGTCGACCCGTTTATCCCACAATTTCTCCGAATTTTTTATCCCGGCATGGCTGATGCTACACAGATGGTTTTAAAGATAGCGGTACTGCAAGATGTGGAAATAGGCGTGGTCCTGGCTCTACCAATCACCTACGTCATATAGCAGGGTTCCCGCGGGTTGATCTAAAAATAAGGCCTTAATTGAGATTAAGATGTCTTAAATCGAATTTTCAAAAGTCTTAAAAATTTGGACACATTAGTCAGATTTAAGATAGTTTGAAATAAAAAGGATTTTGTAACAAAAATAATTTAGGGTGACTATAAAATGAGGGCACATCATTCTGTGGGTGTAGTATTCCTTTATCTATACTGAGTTTTTTGCAAGTGTGTGTTTATATGGTGTGTGTGTGCGTGTTATATATTCAAACTTTCAAAGTTATGCTTCTTGATTCAAATGGTTCATGAATGTAGCAGCAACTGCACCAAAAAGGCATGTTCTATTTTAAATAAACATTTGGTAAAACTGCACCCAGGTAATTCATCTGCTGTTATTTTTTCCCTTTTTAATTTTGGTTCATTGTCGGCTTGGTCTTAAATTTAATTTCAAACGGCATTAAAAAAGTCTTAAAAAGTCTTGAATTTAACTTGCCCTGAGCTGTAGCAACCCTGCATAGTTCTTAGAGAACTAAAAAAGACCCTACCTGCGAGTTTCTAGGAACTACAAAAGGTTCCTACAGTGGGAAAGCACCTTTTGATGAAGTATGGGAGTGGTAGGCTAATGCTAATGCTGCAGTAGTAGGCCAATACTAATGCTGCAGTGGTAGGCTAATACTAATGCTGCAGTGATAGGCTAATGCCAATGCTGCAGTGGTGGCTGATGCTGCAGTGGTAGGCTAATGCTAATGCTGCAGTCGTAGGCTAATGCTAATGCTGCAGTGGTAGGCTAATGCTAATGCTGCAGTGGTAGACTAATACTAATGCTGCAGTGGTAGGCTAATGCTAATGCTGCAGTGGTAGACTAATGCTTTTTTGCTGCATGTCTTCTTCTTCTTCTTCTTTTTATTCGCACTTTAAAACAAAATACAGACACAAGAAAAAATAAATGAAATGTAACAGTGCAGGGAGGCCGGAAGCATAAAACTTAATTAATAATTCAAATTAATCGGATAAATAAGAAATAACTTACTAGGTAACGGGTAAATGAAACAAAACAATAAAATACACTGTCACTGCATGTACACTGTCATCTGTCTTGCGCAACGTAAAATGGTCCCTACCTTCTGACATGTTTTTTATACGTATGCTGCTACTTTCTGCCATTTTCATTGAGACTTGAGCACATTGACATGGCTGAGCGTAGTGCGCCCCCGAACATCTTACACACATACAGTACGACAGTTCAAACAGTCCATGTGAAACGATGATAGCAGAGGTGCCAGAGTGATGTGATAGCAACCACATGAACTTTGACATCAATTAAACGAATCTTCGAGGCAAGGAATCTTCCTCCAACATTTTTTGTAGTTGAATTATTTGAATTCCTCAAAGAATCATTTCACCCCTTATTCACACCACTGCTCTCAGATACTCTGAAAAACGTAAATCCTGCCATTGCCTCATAGGAAATGCCTCCAGTGTATTCAACATGAGTCTGAGTGAGTGAGTCATAGAAATCAGACTGAATCAGACTTTTTTTTTTTTTGTCTCCATTTGGCCGATATTAGCAAGTAACCACAAACTACTCCTGTTGCACCAATACAAATGCATATTTGGAGGGAACTGTGTAGGCGTTTGGTAATGAATTGCTTTTCTAATTTACTTTTATTCCAGAGCAGGAGAGCATTTGAAGAAATTGACGACTGTGCTTTTGAAAATGATAACTGTTGTGAGAGTCGGAATTGATTTGAGTCAGCAGCTTTTTTTTTGTTTGTTTTGTTTTTTTAAGGCCTTGATTTCCCACAACAGATGCATTTTGGGAAAGCAGGCCTTTGTTGTCATTAACATAACTAATTGTGAGGTTCTATCATTTCTGTGAATGTAAGTGTACACCGCAGCATTGTTCGAATAAACTACCTGTGAAGTAGCGTTTTTTTAAAGGTTAAAGGTTTAGACTCAAACTGCTGCACGCTGCAGAATCACAGAGGAACTGATTGAGAAGGTGGTGTAACCTTTTTTCTTTTTTCCCCCTCCATCCCTGCAGACCAATACAGGCTGTACTGTAGTGGTTTGTAATGAAGCCCTCCATCTGAAAGTGATGGATGGTGAATTAAGGCGAGCCAGTGGTGTGGTCGTGTTGCTACGGTTGCTCTACAGCAGACCAATGAGACTGCAGATGTTCACATCCCTCTGGGGGACGAGCCCATGACAAATGTTCTATTCTGATACTCATTTAGATGTCTCCATTTTTTCGGTCAGTATGAATCCAATAGCCGATCTCCTTATCTCATCAAATTGATCGGTCTGCTCTATGTGATCTGTGCTCACGCGTCATTCTAACTACCAGCGGAGACGCATAGTGTTTGATTTAAATGGCCATTGAGAGGCTAAAGAAGCATATTCTCTATAGTCCATTGACTCGATTCGCATCATTACTAGTAACCAAACACTGAACAGAAACTAGGACCAGTCTGTCTTTATAAGTCTTGTTGTGAAAACACCAGCAAATAGAGTGTTTTCTTTGTGTAAAAGGCACATGCTGCTGTATTTATTTCAGGATTTTGCACATTTTAGTTCAGAGGTGCAACAGATAACTAGAATGTCACCTATTAAATAGGGGTGTAACATTACATCCATCCACATCGATACCTCGATTCATTAATTAACATTCTAATTACAGTGATCCCTCTGTTATCACCGGGGTTACGTTCTAAGAATAACTTGCAGTAAGAAAAATTAGCTCAGTATTATTTCCATTCTAGGATTGTACTGTGATCCCTTGTGTTAACCATGTTCAGCCGTTTGTGTGTTTGTGCATTCTGCAGGTTTTCATGTTCGTGCAGTGACTGTTCTGTTTCTGTGTTTTGGTATGTGTGCATGTGCATGGACAGTGAGTGTGCAGGAGTAAGAGTTAGTTGTATTGTTGTTTGGCCTCAGAAGTTAGCAGCGCAAGTCGTGTCCTGGTGTTGAATCAGTGAATTAACCCTGAAACAACTGGAACTGTCATCCACTGAGACTTATCATATGACTCGCTTTAAAGTGCCTGATCGCCATAGTGATAGTACTGACCTTACACTACCTGGTCGTCATAGCGATAGTACTGACCTTACACTACCTGGTCGTCATAGCGACTGTACTGACTGTATAGTACCTGGTCATCATAGTGATAGTACTGACTTTACACTATCTGGTCGTCATAGCGATGCGGTGTGTTACTTGCATGTCGTCTGCTCAGGGAATTGTTGATAAACTCACTAGTTTCAATAATACATAAAATGTTCAGAACATTTCATCAAAACCTGTCCATAATTTTTTTAGCTATCATGCTAACAGACAAACCCAGATGAAAAGTTTCCTCTACATTCCTTGTCACATGTAATAATAGTCCTGTTTGTTTAAATACATTTTACTGAACTTAAACCTTTTAAATTCTTCAGCTTAAGTTCAGATCATTTATGTTTTCTGCATTCATAGCAGATTTACCTGACTCTCCTTCCATATCCAGAGCATCTCCAGGCTCTTAGCTCTGTCCCAGAGCTGCAGACAGGTCGACCCCCTCCCTCCATTATCGCTCTGACGCTGGGGTAACAGTTCTCTGTGTTGTTTGACTAATTCTTGTGTGATGCTGAGCTCGTTCTTCTGCGACGTTAAACATGCAAAATATTGCCATGAGAGAAGATGTTTGAGTGGAATCTGTGCACATGAGGAGGTATGCCAACATCTGAAAGTGACTAAATTCCTATAAAACAATGCCTCCATTATCCTACCAAACTAATTTAACACAAATTGAAGCTGTGTGTTAATTGCTTCAATTTGCTTCAAACACCTAAAAGATCCCTCTCCAAATTAAAATGACAGCTGTTCTTTAATTTGGAGTACAGAAAAACAAACAAAGAGAAAAAAAAAAACGGGTTTCTTTCTTAAGATAACACCTTGTAGTTTGGACTAAAATAGAAATTTTGCTGTTTATATAACAGGGAAAAAGCTGTAGACTTGGAAAAACAAATACATTTATATTTTTTTCACCCCTTCACCTCAATTTTTTTGTGAAAACCAGGGTGTATTTGTCTGCATTTGGTTGGTATGGACTGAAACACAACATTTACCAACAGACCAATGTGCACTTTTACATTTCAAAGTTGATAAATTTATTTGTAAACATGTCTGTTTTAGATCATTTTGTCTGTGGTTATGTTTATGTAGCCTAGCCACTAGTGGCAGCACATCTAATATGCACCGTAATAGTCTAGTTACACTCTATGTAACTTTTGGCTGGATTTCCTTGAAACTGGCCGACGAATCATGATGAACTATAGTCAGAGGGCAGGCGTAACAAGGTGATGCTGCAACGATTCGGACACAAACAACCGGAAGCAACCATAGAAGAAGAAGAAGAACAACGTGTGGTGATTTCCTTTTATCAAAGATGAGTGAAGAATGTGAGAAAACCTCAGCAATCTTTAATTTTTTTTTACAGAAGAGACAACAGTCGTTAAGCTCCATAATCCACCATTTTGTTTAGTCATTCGTAACTTTCTCCAGACCCCTCCGTGAACTTTAACTCTAACTACGTCATCCTAAAGATTACGCTGATTGGTTGTAGTACCGTCCTATTCAAAGAGATTTGAAAGACAACCTTTTAGCCCCGCCTCCCCTGACTATGAAGCATGACTAGACCTACTGTATATATGTAATGAATAGGGATAGCACAGCTAGGCTAGGTTTATGTGGTTTACAGAAGGAAAATTTGGGGAATTATCCATTTTTGGGAGAAAAAATGAATTAAGTGTTGAATACTTCAAATACACATATTTTAGCAAAATTTATGAAAATAAATTCATGGAAAAATGGAACAAATCATCAATATAGATGTGAGATTGGACAAATCTCCCTGCAATTTCAGTGCCTTTGTAGCTCTGACATGTTTGGACCTAAATATTTTACTCGATTGTGTGCAGTGGAGTGTTACCATGGAAACCACGTCTGGATCAATGGACGATTGATCAGATGACCTTACTTCATAATTAAAAAAAGCCAAATTTTTCATTTCACTTTTCTGGAAATCATCCTTTTGTTTATGTGGTGTTGCTGCTGCTTTTCAGAATGGTTTATATTTTCAGAAAGATAAGTTTGTTCACGTTCATTTGATGTGAGACAAGTGCAGGTGCATTAATGTGGGAGCTGTATATATCGGTGTTATTCAAATAATCTCAATACGGGAGCTATATATATATATATATATATATATATATATGTATACACACACACATATATATATAGGTGTTATTCAAATAATCTCAATACGGGAGCTATATATATATATACATATATATAGGTGTTATTAAAATAATGTCATTAAAGTGGGAGCTATATAAATAGGTGTTATTAAAGTGTCATCTACATGCCAGGATGGGGGTGTAAGGCTGGTAAGGGTTAATATGGCATCCATCATGCACAGAAGCTGAGGAGGATGAAACTCTTTCACCATCAAAATTCAGTCTGAAACTAATGATTTGTGGAGTGTTTGTTACCCAGCTGTAGTCTTATGTGCTTAAAGCTGGAGCGATTAGTAGGTCTTTTTTTTGCTTTACTGAGAAACAATTCCATAATTATCTTTCACAAACATTGTATTATCAAGTGGTCTGAGGTGGAGGAGGGGGTGGGGGGGGCCGCTCTATCACCTTCTGTAGTTTTAGTTTTCTATTCTGTGGTGAAGATTTTTGTTAATCTCCAGCAGGTGGGAGGGTTACATATTTAAATGACTGCTCTAATCACTGATTGCTGATTAAATATATGATTCTGCTGCTTTAGTTCCAACACAGAAGCTCAGGAACGTGTCTTTTTAGGCCAACGGAGCCCAATGTCCCATGGACTGTTGGTGTCAGTTTTCATCCATCTGTCTATAAAAAACAATCTTCTCTGAAACTGTCGATCGGAATGACTTTATATTTTTTGTGGAATGTCTTTGGGGTGAAGTCTACAAAGTTTGTATGTATAGATTTTTTTGTTGATTTTTTTTTTTTGTTATTGGTTTATAATGGGACACAATTCAAAATGCGGTGAATTGAAAACAACTTAAGCTATTGATATAGTTACTGTTGGCAATACATAGGAAGTCACATATGAGCTTTCATTTGGTGCCATGACCTTTGACCTTGATTGGCTTTGAAAGGTCATCTGTGTCCAGATTTCTAGAAACTTCTTGTCTAAAACAATCAGACAGAATTAATAGCAGATGCTCTTTGCAGCATTGTCTACCAAGTTTACTGAAAGAATTGAGAAATACTGATTTTTGGATTTTGTATGAATTTTTTAAATTAAAAAATTCTGATTGGTTTATAATGGAACACGTTTTAAAGTGTCAAAACCCAAAAACAGTTGAAGATATTAAAATTATTATTACAAAGAGAGGACAAGGGGTATTATTGGACCTATTTCTATGAAATTTGCAGGAAAGCTATGAGGTGGTCCGGAGTAGATCCCATTAAATTTTGGTGCATGTAGGTCAAAGGTAAGGTTTATAGTCTGTTGGGCATGGCATTTTCATGAATGTATTCTTTTCTGTCATTAATTTTGCAGCTTTATCTTGGCCAGACTATAAATGCAGTGTAAAATCTCAGTCTTATCAAAAATAAGCTTGAATATTTTAACTTGTGTACATTTCTTTAACCTCTAAACCTATCACTGTTGTATCAATCAGCCACTTATCAGTCTTAAATAAGCGTTTTTTTAATATATTTATAGTTGCAACACATCTCACCTGGTGTGTTCACCCTTGTTCAGCACTGTGTTGTGGGTGTTGTGAAACTAGAAGATTCTGAGGTTTCTGAAGTCCCTGAATGGGTCACCAAAAATGTGTTTTCACAATGAGAATGTATATTGATGACTGCAGGACCATTAATCCTATTTTTTTATGTTTTTATTGGGACCAAGAGAGTCAAATACTGTCCCTTTTACCATTAACTGTCATTTTATAGAACAGTTTTATTTACAAAAAATTATATTCTGTTAGTATATTATATTTGTTATATTAAGCAATGTTTATAATTTCAGTAATTTTTCAGTCATAGATTTCAACCCTAGGGCAGTGGCTCGACTCTGCTTGGTGCCGGTCTAGAATGGAGATGTAAGGCACCTCCTGTTAGCACACCCTGAGCCTCCCTAGTCAGGGTACAACATTGACGGTTCTGGCTATCAACTCGGTACCAGTTCCGGCAGTTGGGAGTGATGCCTACGTAAACTCGGCAACAAGCAACAGAAGAGTTATGTAGTCGTCTCAACTATTTTGCCAAGGGACACTATTGTTTAGTGTCGTCATCGCAGGTGCAGCCTCACCTCACTCACATTTCAACCCATTCAGGAACAGTGTTTTTATTGATCCATGGTGTCGTACAGACAGGCAGTCTGTTTAAAGGTGTCATTCTGCTGAAAACCACTTTTCCACACTCCTTTTGGATTCTGATGGGTCACCTTGAGTTACCAACACATGCTGCCTTTGACAGTGGTTTGTCACCTCCACTGGCTGTATTTCCCATTCATAGAAAAGAACACAGAGAAACGAGCGACTCAGAAAAGTCTGTCCATAATACGGCATGTGGATATTGGTGTCACTCACGTGGGGTTAAACCCCCATTGCAGCGAATCTGGAGTAGCATTAGCATCTATAAGAGAAGACTGCACCACAGTAGCTGCTGCACAAACTTGAAAAAAAATGGCGGATCAAACTGGTTCATGTGCTCTCTGTGGAAATAAAGCGTTGGGTTTTTCTTGCACAATTTCAGAACAAGCAACAGCACAAAACCTAGCTGGATGCTACTCTCAGATGATAAACACACCCAGAGCAAGAGGGGTGGGGGGAGTTTTCCCTCATGCATTCATTCTCTGAGCCAATCAGAGATGTCTCATCACCACTTCATGGACATATATAAGGAAGTACCGGTAAACTCTGTTGTTCGACCCTAAGTCATTTTTCTACTGTGGAAAAAAAACAGCTGGAAACAAAGCAATCCAGACATAAAAATTTTTTAAATAGAAGCAACACACAATGCAGTCAATAACAATAGAGAACACAGCAATATTAATGACATAACAATAGAATGACACCTTTAAACCTACCAACATACCAACTGTAGTGATCTGGTGTTTTGACTAAAGGTTCATAAGTTTACAGCCTGGTACGACAGGTCTGCAGTGTTTTCTAAGACTTGTCACAGCCACCACAGCCCACTCACTGGAACCCACTGTGTAGAAGAGTGTCACTTTGAGAGTCTCCAGTATAAATAATGTGTGTAAAAGCACCACCACTTCTCCAGCTCCTTTTCCAGCATTACTTAAGTCTGACCTACTTCTGTGGACACTGCAGCACCAGTAGTTAACATTACACCATTTCACACTCACATTTCCTCCAACTGATTTTTTTGTAGTTTATTTCAAATATGCAACAACTTAAACGATTGCACTCCACTAATACTGTATAAAAACATATACATGAAAAACAAACTAACAGATAACAAAACATGCCTTTGTGTGAATATTTGAAAAGGAGTGGGAAGAAGTTAAACTTATTTAATCCCACCCCTTCTCCTAAAAATAATAATAATAATAATAATAATGAAGTCCTTTGGATCAGTTCAGTTCACCTTTCACATGCACAAACACATTCATACAAACCTAATTTAACACCCCAAGAAAATAAAATATGAATATACTAACCTTACAAGCCCATTTATATCCACACTCACTACGTTCACATGTACTTGAAGAAGTTTGAGTTATTGGCTCAGTCTGGCTAATATCGAAGTTTTAAAAGTCAAACACATTAGTCCTATGTCCTAAACTGCTGCATGGTTGTGCTCCATATCTTCATGGTTGTGGTCCATATCTTCATGGTTGTGGTCCATATCTTCATGGTTGTGGTCCATATCTTCTCTGTGTGTTGTCCTTCTACTACATCTGCTTTAAATCTGGCACCTTTGTTTACTGATTGTTCTTCTTCTATGGTACCAGAAGAATGTCAACACAAAAGAGCATGTAGCGCCACCTAGTGTCTGGGAGTCAAACAATTATTCAATTCTCTTGCTGCACATGTAAACTGGGATTTATCAGAAGCTCCAGTTAAGTCCTTAACTCATATATTGACAATAGCTGGACTCAAATGTGCATGTAAATGTACTAACACTGATATTATCAAATTATCAGATTTCTGGAATTATGAGATCATTCAATTGATCATGTAAATAAATTAAGAACACTTAAAACTAGAAAAGCACTTTCTCCTGAAAGGCCCCCCCCCCACACACACACACACACACACACACTTTTTATTACCAAACTTTGGTGCCAGTATCAACACTTCCTGAAAATTTCAGCCAAATCCATCCATAACTTTTTGAGTTATCTTGCTAACTAACAAAAAGAACAATCAAACACATAATCGCCGGTGAAAACGTACCTCCATAATCAGACAGAATCAACTAAAGAGGAATTTTTCAGTGAGATATAAGAACTGATTTATAGAATATACGTAGATCAGATCTGCTGCTAATTATGCAGAACATTTACAGATGAATAACGTTAGGGCAATACTTTTTTTTTAACAAACAATTTGCATAAACACCACATCCATGGAGGGTGCCATTGTTGTTTGATGGGTTATGTGATGTTACAACTCAGAACTGGGAGAACATGGATCTAGTACGAGTTGACAGGTGGGAAGTCACAGGTTTGACTGACATTCCAGTTCATTTTCACTGGTAGAACGTTGGAACTAGACTCAGGCACAATTTCTTACGAAGAGCTGTCGTAGCTCTTAACTCAATTTGAACCTGCATTAATAACTCACTTGAGACCAATGGACACTTTATTATCTTGATATGCAGTCGTACACTCAACTACCTCTTTCAACTGTACTCAATCTGTATATGCTAGTGTTTATGTTATGTTTTTAATAGACTTAGGAGGTCCATAAAACTTGTTTTGATTTTGCACGAGGGCGCTACCACTCTGTCTCGTTGTATCATATGGTATAATGAAAGTAAAAGTGATTCTGAAAAAACGGGAGTTATGAGTGGCCTTGAACGCAGCATTCCATCACGTCAGAATAGTGTCGAACACTAAACTTCCCAAAGACATGAAGGCGTACCCTGAGCTGCCAGGGTTTGTGTCATCTTACAAGTTGAATATCATGTAATAAATGCGTATATCAAAGCGCTTCAGAGGGACTTCTTTCATATAGGTCTATGATAATGTGGTCTGGAAATCAGCTTCTCATATTTTCCCATCAGACGAGTGCGTATCATTTGAATATCAGCGCTCAAAGTCAGGCTTTCTCTGGGGAACAGTCGGTGAGGTGAGCTCCTGGCAGAGTAACCAAAGGCACTCAGTCACTGTCTGTTTAGGAAGTTCTCTATAAATGTACTGCTCTATTTTCTCTACTCTACATGTCCACGTGCATCTGCTGGACACACACACTAACAGGTTTGGATTTTTTTTTTTTTTTTTTCACCTTTGAGTTTGGAAATGGCCCAGGGAGTTCATTATGGGTTAATTTTTTTAATTTTCAGAGGGAGAAGTAACGAAATACAACTGTACTTGAATAGGTTTCTGTAGGGGATTCCCACTTGTCGTCACGTCATAGAGCACCTCCATTTTGACGGTGCTAATGCTAACTACTGAACCACCAGTAACATTAGTCTCCTCCAGAAATGGCAAGAAACCAACAATGCCTGAGCGTTGTTGTGCAGTCGGATGCAATCAAAAACATGATCCTGCGAAGGGAATAGCTTTATATTTTATCCTAAAAGAACCAACACAGAGAAACAAGTGGTTGTCTGTAATTAACAGGTAAAACGCTGATGGCAGTTTTTGGCGTCCAGTGCACCACATGAGGCTTTACAGTCTTCATTTTGGCTCAGGTATATTGGACTCCTGAAAGTAATTAAATGAGTTCTCTGCAAATATAGTTTAGCGTCAGAGTAAAATTTATGAATTTTCTGTTATCAAAGAAATCCAGCAGGTTTGTGTGCACTAGCAAACATTAGCATTAGCCTGTGTGAAAGGAACCCTGGAACTGCTGTGAAAGCTGCAGCACAGTGAGTGGACCAACTACTACTACTGTACCTAAAAAGTACTAAAATATATATTTTCAAAAGTATTTCATTGTTGAAATGGAAAACCAATGTAGCATAGACGTCTTTAAAGTGTATTCCTGTGAAAATTTAGACTAAACTAGGGATAAATTAAAAAAAAATAAAAATAAAAAAAATAAAGCTGAACTAATATTTGACTAAACACAATTACATCAGAACTGGTCTAAGAATAATTTACAAATAATAATCCACTATGGTCATGTGGGTAGGTCAGGAGTTTCTTACACAGGCCACATTCAGTCCAGTGTTTGGACCACCTATAATCACCTATAAATGATGACAACTTCAATTTTTTTGTCTTTGTTTTATTATAAAAAAAAAAAAATAAAAATTCATTAAATTCTGAAAATACCAAACAATCCAAAAAAAATTATGTTCATCATCTGGAAAAAAAATCACCCGTTTCTTAAGAAAAATGAGTGTAATTTTAACAATATTCTGCCTCATCTTATCATTTGTCCATATGCATTATGGATCAAATCTACAAAGACACAAAACAAGCAGAAGGTTCAACTTGTGCTGAATTTTCTTTAGTCATTTTCAGGTTCATATTTTTTCAAATGAGTCACATTTTATTGTTACAGAATAGTTTGTAAATGTCAATATTTTCATAATTTAACATTGTTTTTTGCACTAAAACAGACAAAAATGTGAAGTTGTCATTATTTATCAGCATAATGTAATATTTATTCACAACAACCTGAGAAGTCATTACTTTTTGTAGATTATTTTATTATTATTTGACTGTAGATCATATCTTTCTGTATGTAGAACATGAACTAAAATGAGTTCCCACATTGGAACCTTTGGTGGGCTACATTTGGCCATGGGCCGCATGTTTGACACCCTTGCTCTAGGTAGTTCTCCTTCACTTGAGTAGTTAATTTTCTCACAACTTTTACTACATTTTAAGACAAAAATATACTCATGTGTTGAGGATATTATATTATATTACATGATAGCTTGAAAAATATTGGGTTTAGAAAATCTCTGTTTTCCATATTAATGAATATCAATGCAGAGGAAGAACTGATTCAGTTTTAGGTTTGGTAGGTAAAGAAAAAAGTCTTTGGTTTTCTGTCTAAAAAGGGGTACAGTCATTGAATGTCTTGTTCTTTAGTCAGCGCTGGATCGTGCTGAAAAGGATGATATATAAAGGAAACTGTTCCTCCACACCCAATTTTTCTCCTCACGTGGCTGAAACCATCTGCTTTAGTTAACACATCATAGACTCTACATATTATACATAATGCAACCCAGTTTTACTTGTAAATAATCTAACAGAACCTTGGAAAAAGTGAGTGTCTATACGTATATGGAGCCCGGGATGAATGGAGCAGAGCATCATTTATACATTCACCAATTCTACAGGCTTTGGACTCAGCCAAGGTCCTGCTTCACCAGGAGACGCACGTGAGAATTATGAATAAAAACAAGCGCAGCACGAAGGAAGGCTCTCCTGTATATGGGTCGTTTCATGTCAAAGCAACCAGAGAAACAGACGTTTCCTGGGTCAACTTCAGAAAATTCATATAAGTTCCTCTTAAGGACTTATGAAATAATACCAAGTTGTAAACCCATATACCTAAATGTTTAGAAGGGCTTCCAAAATTTGGGGTATTTTTTATTATTATTATTATTTTTAACAAAGTTGTGTTTGGTCTGACTTTGAGCTTCTACTGCTCCTCTAGCATTTGACCTACATATTAGATTTTTGGTCTCCCTGGATAACTTTTACTCTAGAATCAGAATCTATGCACGGATTAGTTCTATTTATCTTGGTTGCTCCACAATATGGCTCCAAATTTGGCCAAAAATCATAAAAATGGTGATATTTATTGAACTCCACAGATCATAAAGAATTAAGGTGTTGAAGCTTTAAACTTTTTTGTGAATATTCCTGATCCCTCTCTTTAACATTCTACTCTATTTTATTTGTATGTTGGTAGGAATGACAAATAAGACCGGTTTTAACCCCCCTCCCCCCTCAAAAAATCCAAATACCAAAATATACATGGACTGCAATGTAAATACCAAACTCATTCTTACATTTTCTGAACTTTGAATTGAAAAAGTCTCTCAATTTTTTGCGTTGTGTGTGTAATAGATCGCATTACAGTTGAGAATCATTAAAGATGACCCAAGCAGAGATGGGTGAATGCTGTGGGAAACATTTCCATTACACAGAGCCGGCTCAATTCAGCTTAGTCTAGTACCTGGTCGTCATAGCGATGCGGTGTTTCTACCGTGTCCTTCTCACAGGTGCTGATAAACTCATTCATTTCGTGTTGTCTCATCTGAATTTTTACATCGGCCACCAAAGACTAAATCTCCTGGACTGACCATGGTGTAGTATTATAGGATGATGTACGGTCAACTTCCACATCTGTATTTTGTAAAACCGATCCAGGACTGAAGATAATGTAACAGGTCCAAAAGTGTTGTCCCGTATCTTTTCTTCATCTTTCTCTTCAACAGTATTTGTCTTCTTTCCTCTCTTCTTCTCTAGGAGCACATTCTGCCTAAACCTCGTGCCTACTACAGAGTCGACCAATCAGCAGAGCCTGACGTGTGGCTGGATGCCGTGCAGGTCTGGGAGGTCAAGTGCGCCGACCTGTCCCTGTCTCCGGTCTACAAAGCTGCAATGGGATTGGTCAGTTCTGCCACATGACACTTATAACACGATTGTGTCACCGGTGACATATTTTTGCTTCCACTGATTGCGATATTTTGAAAATCCAAATGTTATCTTTTAGGTGTTCTTTCTATTCTCTAAGATGTTAGGGTAGAAGCCTGCATTGGCTGAAGGGGAATGGGTGGAAGTGGGTGGAGCTTAAAGCAGCAGAAGGCAGCGGGTGAGAGAGAGAGAGGGAAGATTTTTAGCAGCGTTTTAGTGAGTTTTTAACTGTTTCTGTGTTGAATTCTTGTAAATAATAGTACATAACACTGATGGCGTTGTTTTAGAGTGTTCTGCTAGTGTGTTTTTGTCGAGTTTTGCATTTTTCAAGTTTATACAGTTCATTGATAAATGACTAGAAATAAAATAAAAATAACAAGTTGGAACATATAGACCACAGGTGTCAAACTGTAGTCCTCAAGGGTCGCTGCATGTTTTAAATATTTCCCTCTTCCACATGATTCAGTTTAACCCTTTAACTTCTGAGGTTTTAGCAGTTCCACAGTAAAAAATAAATGAAAAAATGTATAAAATAAACAACAAAATGAACAAAAAATGTCATCAATAAAATGAAGAAAAATAAATAACAAACCAACAAAATA
Source organism: Siphamia tubifer (assembly GCA_020466265.1). Taxonomy (NCBI): domain Eukaryota; kingdom Metazoa; phylum Chordata; class Actinopteri; order Kurtiformes; family Apogonidae; genus Siphamia; species Siphamia tubifer. The sequence continues at coordinate 34,203,327 of CM035799.1, forward strand.
ATTAGTAACATGAACAAATTATGACACAAAAGGAACAAAATTCAAGAAAAAATAATAAAATAGAGACAAAATGTAGAAAAATTAATAAAAACTAAGAAATATTTGCAAAATTATAAAGATGGAAAATTTTGCCAGACATCCATTCAGAAGGCGTCAGAGTTAATAACTAGAACCCTCCAAGAGGGCAGACCTCCATGAAGCAACGCAAGTCTTTAAAGGTCTTAAATTTTGCAAATATACCATTCACTTGTTGTCATATGACATCAAAACGTGATGTCATCGAGCCTATCTGTGTTATCTCATCTGACGTCCGAAAGTAAGACGAAGTGAATAGAAAAAAAAACGTGTGATACTATCTGGTCTGAATTCTGAGATATCACCCCTTATGTGTTTTAGCTGTTGACCTTCACTGTGACCTTGACCTTTGACTTTTATAGCTCAAAATTGAATTGCTTCTTCCTTGACGCATTATCAATCATCTCTGAAAGTTTCATCAAAATCTGTCCATAACCGTTTGAGTTATCTTGCTAACAAACAGACGAGGTAAAACATAACCTCCTTCACAGAGGTAAATCAGATCCTCATCTGATATAATGATGTTTTCCAGCTGTGATGGAAGAGGGAAACATTAAAGCATGATGGACACCGGGCATCGAGGACTGGAGTTTGAAACCCCTGATCTAAAAAAACCAAAATGATTGAGCACATGTAAAATAGTTAAAAGTCTATTTCTATAATGTCATAAAATTTTATTCTGAACATTTAAAGTTGTTTTTTCATAGTAAATATGATCAAAATTCAAGTCTGTTTCATTTCATTCTACGCTTCTGAAGTGACCATCCAGTGCAGGACACAGCATGAATAAAAAAGGAAAAATTAGTCCCACATAGATGTTTTATTTTTTTATTAGAACACACTGTTTAAAACATTACATAAAATAACGGTAATTAATTTACATATATTGAAATATTGGTTCTTCCTGAAAAAAGGTTCAAAAGAATTGACAAAGAAGATACTGATACTGTTATTGCACAAAAAACTAATAAATCTAGGTTATTATGGTAGTCGTTAAAGGGTTAATAGTTTCCCACTGTGTGTGTTTTTCTACTGTTAAATTCTCCATGTTACGCTCTGTTGCCAGCCATGGAAAGTCACAATTAGCAAAGTCTTAATTGAACAAGTAAAATCAGTGTAAAAGACGGTGGATTGAATCAAACGGATCGTGCTTTGTTCACAGTGGTAGTACCCGGCGTTGGACCACGGCAACAACACCAGCAGAAAATAAAGTCGATTTTAATCACACTGGAGTGAACGTGAAACTGATTTGGATAAATATGCTTTTATTTCAAATCTTTTTTTTAAATATACATCTGTATCTATATATAGCAGCTGTTCCTTTTCAATAAATGTATTTTACAGATTTCTTGCTAAACTCTGCAGGTGGTGGTTGCATTAGTGGTTAAATACGCCTCTGGCTAAGACGATTAGCATCTATGTTTTAAATCAGTAAATCAGTGCAGCTACAGTGAATGTGCTGCTTTGAAGAGCTTCTAAGTGAAGTTGTTGGACATCACAAAACTTACTGAAGGAAATGTGAAATGCGGGAACTGACATCAGCACTTATTAGATTTGGGATTCCGTTTATCTCATTGGTTTTCAAATTGTAGGATAGTGAACCTTCCTGAAAAGAACTCAAAAGCCCACCCCCCAAAATACATTTTATAACTAGAAAAGCACTCTCAGAGCACAGACCTCTGCCAAGGTAGACACCAAAATCTAATCATTTCTAGATCAGATTACTAACCTACCCTGAAGATTTCATCAAAATCTGCCCATAGGTTTTTAAGTTATCTTGCTAACTAACACACAAACACACAAACTCTGGCAAAAATATAACCTCCTTGGCAGAGGTAAATATCTTTGATTTGATTTTTTGATTTGAATGATTTATTTCGAACATGTGCAGAATGCAACAATAATCAATACAACAATAATAATAATAATAATAATAATAATTATAATAATAATAATACACAATAACATGTCCGAAAAGGAGTAGGATGAAGCATAAGCTTATTTAATCCTACCCCTTCTTCACTTCCCCATTAACCTGAATTCATCTTATAGCTATAGAGTGCATAGTACAAAAATGATGATAATAATAAAATAATAACAATAATAATAAATAATTGAAGTACTAAGCATATACATATATACAAAAAAACAAAACAGAACAAAAAAAAACAAAAACAAATGAGCAGATAGGAAAGTAGGTAACAAATAGAATTTTTGTAATTATTGTAATTTGTCTGCATTTTGTTCTTTTTTTTTATTATTGATTTATTTATTTTTTTATTTATTTTTAACCCTACAGAGGGGGAGTCGACATTGCTTGAAATCAATGCATATTCCAATCTTGCAGCCAATGCATGTGTGTGTTTAGTGTATGTCTTTACTTTGTCTTCCTCTCTATATGTGCTTGAATATAATTTTTAAACACATTTTAATATCTGTATATGTGTATATACTGGGAGATGCGAAGGGGATTTTCTAATATTTAAAGAAAAAAAATGCACCAGGAAAACATCTCGGACTTTACCTTTAAGGTCAAAAAGCCCATTCATACCTTTTCAAAGGGAAATGCTCCTTCTTTGTAATACAGATGTGTACAGACGTATTGTGATTATGATCTTTAATGTCCCGTCAGGTGGATCCAGAGAAGGGAATCTCTCTAAGGTTCCCACGCTTCCTTCGGGTCAGAGACGACAAGAAGCCTGAGGACGCCACAAGTGGAACACAGGTACGTTACCATGACAACAAAATAAACAGCAAACTGAGCTTAACAAAGTTGCATATGCTCTGATTATGAAACCAGGATGGCATCATAATTATTAATTAACAACAAATTGTTCTGAAATATTTTTGGTGTGGTTTTAGTCAGTTCTGGTTTGTCGAATTCAAATTTGATATCTGTTTTAGGAAGGGCTGTGAAAATTAATCCATGATCAATCTGATTAAAAGTTAAACAACACAATGGCCTCTGGATAGAAATATTAGGACAAATAAAAGTGGTATTAGTATTTATTTATTTGTACATATATATACAGTATATATATATATATATATATATATATATATATATATAGTATTAGTAGTATATATAAATAAGTATGACACACTGCAGGAAAGAGTTTTTCACCCAAACACTTCCAGAATAAAATACTATATTTGTGCAAAATATACGTTAGTCAGAGATTGTGCTCGTACGAAGGCTAACGCACAGCCTAGCTTATATCAAACATATTAAGTGCAGAAATATTCCCTTCTTGCTCATGAAAAATAAAATGTGACCATAATAGATGAAAACTGAAGGGAGGTAGGTTTTTTGTTTGTGTGTTTGACGTGGATCAGTGCGCCTTTACCACTCTCACAAAAAGCTGATTGTTACAGGTTTAAATGTTTTTTTTTGGCCAGTGGGAAAAGGGTATAACATACTAGTAATATAGATCAAATGCATAAAATGCACAAGTTCCAAATTTTCTGCAAATCTACTTGTATGAGGTTAAAAAATAGCTGCATTTTTGAAATGGTTCAGATACAGGTGTCATATGATATGTAAAAAATATATATGTTGCACAGTGTAACTAAATATATCTCCTAACAGAGTTTTGGGAAAATTATGTTTTTGATTCAACTGCTGCCAGTTGACATCCTTCATGCGGGTATATTAGATTAGATTATATTAGATTATATATTGGGTTCAGAAATGCTATGTTTTCCACATCAGCATCATATACAACATTTTATATATATATATATATATATATATATATATATATATATATATATATATATATATATATATATATATATATATATATATATATATATATATATAATTTTTTTTTTATTTTTTTTTTATTTTTTTTACCATTTCTAGTTTGGCCACAAGGGGGTGCTCAAAATCCTAAAATCACTCTTTTGTTTATATTTTCTTCACTCAATTTTCTCATCAATAATTGATGGACGATGTACGATCACCTGATAGTGAAAAGCAATCTACAAATAATAATATAACAAACGAAAACATTCATGAGGCCGCAAAGAAACAAGTTTATTGTGCTTCTACAGAAAACCACAGGTGGTGTAATAATGTCATTTTCAAAGCTGTGAAAGTAATGTCACTGATACAACATCTTCAGATCTGTGTAAACGCTTACATTTGTATCAGTAGCTGTCATTTAGTTACTGTTAGGTCTACGTGTGTCCACAGCATGAACTGCACTTCAGATTTCTGCAGAAAATCACCATGATTTAATGTCATAAAACAACACAGTTTGTTGTCTCGTATATTTTGAGGCTTTTTTTGTTTTGCATGTTTTTGATGCATAATTGACTGAACCTTCCATTCTTCCATGATTGAAGCAAATATGTTAGAATTTGAGTCTTTGTGCCACTTTTGTCATTACTTTGCCAACGAGGTTATGTTTTTGCTGGAGTTTGTTGGTTTGTGTACAACATTACTCGAAAACTAATGAATAGATTTTAATGAGTTTTTCGCGGTATGGTGATAATGGGGAGTTCAACAAATGATTAGGTTTTGGTGTTAATTGGCAGGGTGGGGTGGGGGGGCATGTGTCTTTCATACCCTGAAAATGTCATTAAAGTCCATCCATTAGTTTTTGAGATATGTTGTACACAATCCAACAAACATCAAACCAACGCTGGTAAAAACATAACCTCCTTGGTGGACCTCCCTTCATTTGGTGGTGGTGGGGGGGGGGGGTCTGCCTTGGTGGAGGACTGCGCTCTCAGAGTGCTTTTTGTAATTTTATATATTTTTATAAACTTGAACAGAATTTAGTTTTTGGTCTGACCGCCACCGCCAGATATCCTTCGTGTGAACACGATAAATTAAAAATTATTTGGTTTAGAAATTCCATGTGTTCCACATCAATGAATGTCAAGGTGAGGATGAACTGATTCGATTTTTGATGACTTACCATTTCTAGATAGTTCACAAGGGGGCATTCAAAAGTTAAAAATCACTAAACATTCTTTTGTTCATATCTCTAGAACTATTTGTCTGATTTACTTCAAATCAAGACATGACCTGGGGGTGCTTCACTTCATGACACCCCTTAAGGATTGGGGGCGTTCATAGATGTACCTGTAGCCGTCACTTCCAATGTCGTTAGCCTAATTTGAACATAAATAAGATAATATTATATATTTTGTGTTACAGAGCTTCTGATCTTCCAAATGGCTCATATCTGATGGTCATGAAACATTATTTTACACCGTATTATTGGCATGTATTGGTAGGATTAGTGGATCAACAGATATTAAACATTAGTTTAAACCTCCTCATGCCCACAGTCCACACCAATCATTGGATTTTGGGGGGCCGAGCCTTTGCAGCCGCCGCCCCCCAACTCTGGAACTCTCTCCCACTACCCATCAGGAACTCGGACTCACTATCCACATTCAAATCCCATCTTAAAACTCATCTTTTCAAACTGGCTTTCGCGTATTTTATTACATTTTTTTTTTACTTATTTAATTTTTTTAATGCATTTCTTGTATGTCTGTTATGTAAATCATCTTTGAGTGTCCAAAAAAGCGCTATATAAGTTTGAGGTATTATTATTATTATTATTAGTCGATAGTTTTGGATGCTGGTGGTTGTTTGTGTTAATTTGATCTGTTTCTCAGCACTGGTGGACCTTTATGGGTGAAGTTCCATCTATTTTTAAAGACATTTTTATTCATTCAGTAACGCTCCTTGCTTCACTCTAACCTCCCCGCTGACCCACTGCCATATCACTTTGTGTGTTTTAATAACCCAGAGGCTGCATTGTGAGTCAACACACGTCCACGCTGCCGTTACATAGGACATGACATCTCTTAGACTAACGAACGCACACAGTGTCTCTGCTGAGGCGGCGGACGCTCAGCCACTGGACCACTTCTCTGTTGGTTTCATATCTGTATTTTGAGGCTTTGCTGCAAAAACAGGAGCTGACAAAGACTCTCTGCAGCCTCAGCGTTAATAATTGAGAGACGAATCAAAAACATTTAAGACTAGTGTAGTGCTGTGCATGTAAAGTATCCACTGCATCGCCTGCAGATATTTGTTTTTCTGCGCGAAAATAAATCTTCATTTTTACACAGTTACAGCGTGTTAAGTCTGTAAATCTCCTTACAGTCCTGGGAAAAAAGGTTTTGGACCCCCCATGGCCCAAAATATTGTCTCACCTGCCTTGACGAACATTTCCATCCCATAGTTAATCCACAGGCTTTAATCTGATGTGGGTTCACACTTTACAAATATAAGAGCTTCAACTCTTCTGGGAAGGTTTTCCACATGGATCATTCCTCCAGAAGAATTAGTGAAATCACACAGTGACATTGGACAGAAGGTCTGGCTTTAATCAATCAATCAAATATCAGACCCCCCCCCCCCCCCAATTATCCCGCAACTGTAGGAACAAGTTAAAAGATTTACCAAATCAAAAATAATAGAACAAATAAATATATGAATAAATAATAATGATAATAAAATAAAAGTAAATACACCCTAACCCTGACTCTCAGATTGCACTCTAATTTATCCCAAAAGTGTTCTATGGGGTTAAAGGTCAGTCCAGTTCATTCTTATCATACTCTCTCATCCATGTCTTTATGGGTCTTACATCCTACAACAAGAAGGGGCCATCCCCAAACTGTTCCTACAAAGTTGGGACTATGAAAATGTCCAAAGTCTCTTGGTGCATTTAGGACAAAGCAGCCTTTAACTGGAAACGCTGTGGCACCGATAAACCTTCTACCACACCATACATACATTTATATATATATATATATATATATATATATATATATATATATATATATATATATATAAAATGGCAATGTAATTAAAAATGGGTTGTCACTTAAGTATTTTTCAAAGGAGGTGAGTGAATATGTAGTGTATAAGAAAAAACTATATTAAAACTAAGCATTCAGAAAATGACAACTAATACAAACTAGTAAACCTGCTCTGAAAATGAACCGTCAAGAGCCTCTTGGTTTGATCACGTTAATGAGCATAAGGATGAACAGGGTCTGAGAAGGGTCTATTATGTACAGAGGGGTTCGGTCATGAAGGGTCCAAAGGGGAAAAAAAATCTTAAAGGTGGCATTTCGCTGAAAACCACTTTTCCACGCTCCTTTTGGAATCTAATGGGTCACCCCGACTTACCAACACATGCTGCCTTTGACAGTGGTTCATCACCTCCACTGGCTGCATACTGCATTCACAGAAAACAACAAGAGGAACGAGGGACCTAGAAAAAGGTGGTCCATCTGACATCAGATGGACTTTAGCGTCACCCACGTGGGGTTAAACCTGTACCCGGCCGCGAATCTGAAGTACCATCAGCATTAGCAACTACAAGAGAAGACGGAGCCACAGTAACTGCTGCATACATTTTTTAAAAAATGGCGAATTAAACTGGTTCATGTGCTCTCTGTGGAAAGAAAGCCTCGTTTTCAGGATAAGCAACGGCACGAAACCTAGCTGGATGCTACTCTGGTAAAGGGAAACACACACATAGAGCGAGAGGGGAGGGGGGAGTGTTCCTTCATGTATTTTGAGCCAATCAGAGACGCCTCATGACCGTGTCATGGACACGTATGAGGAATTACTGGTAAACTTTGTTGTTCGACCTCAAGTCAATTTTCTATTGTGAAAAAACAGCTGGAAACCAACACACAATGTATTCAATAACAAAGGAGAACACAGTAACATTAATGAAATAACCATGGAATGACACCTTTAAACTAAATTATAAAATCAACTGGCAGATACACACAGACCTCCAGGAGCTCCTCTGGGTGTGGGTCTAAATCCTGAGGCGTCCCCAGAACAGACCACAGACATAATCCCTCCAGTATGTCCTGGGTGGGCCCTGAGGTCTCTCCGGTTAACTGAGCCCGAAACCCCTCCCCAGGGAAGCGTCCAGGAGCCTTCCTCACTAGATCAACCACCTCAGCTCGCTCCTTTCAACATAGAGGAGCAGCGCCTCGACTCCAAGTCCTTCCCACATGTGCGACTCCTCCCCACCACATTAAGGCTGAGCCCACCCACCCTACAGAGTACTGATGTCCCCATCAGGCCTTAATTTTGACCGCTCTGCTACTTCTATAACACATTCAAAGGTGCAGAGTAACTAAACAGATCCAGGATGTCCCTTTGTTTTACTCACCTTATTTTATTTATTTATCCTGAGCACTGCCACAGCACAGCCCAATTTGAATACAAACAAAACGCCCTCTGAGACAGAACAGTCGATAAGCAGAAAGTGTTTTGATCATGATTAATCCATGTTAATCCAAAACAACCCTGTGATGAATCTGATTAAAAATTGTAAGCATTTAACAGCACCAGTTATAATATATATATATACATACATACATATGTTATAGGTAATTTACTGTTATTTATTTGTATATTGTTCACGAGTCCATGAAATTCAATGATTACAAGCCTGATTTTCACCAACAAGCTCCACCCCCTCACCCGTTCAGCTCCACCCTCTCACCAATCAGCTCCTGCCATTAAAAAAAACAAAAAAACAAAACAGGATTGACGTCAAAAGACACCAATGGCAGTCAGTCAGTTATATATTATTTCCAGTCACTAATCAGGACATAGTACCTCATTCTAATCAAGTCAATCCATGATCAGCTCCAATTTCCAATCACATGATCAGATCAGGACATTATTACCGCAGAGGAATCTCTTTTCGGTCACTCGTACCCATGACCTCGTATTTCAGGTCATCACCCAGAGCGCATGACCACAGGTGAGCATCACAACATAGATCAACCAGGAAATGAAAAGCTTTTACTGTAGCTTAGCTCCCTCTGCATCACAACAGATCAGTTTAACGTTCCCACATCTCTGCTCTGATCGACTCATGATAGACTCATATATCAGCTGATATTTCTGCTATTTTCTTGCATCAGTATCAGCCTGTTGCCGATGTGCTCTTTTTTTCTGCTGTGATTTAGTGACAGGTGAAGGAAAAGGAAGAAATAAAAAGGGTAGAAAAGAAAAACAAGAAGGTGTACATTTGGTCACATGTATTAGTTTAGATGTCACAATTTATATTTTCTTCAAATTATAATTGAAGCAGATTTTCTGACATTTGTTTTCATTTGACAGAGAAACAAAATCAATATGGACTCTAAATATCAGTTTAGAAATATCAGCAGTCTGTATCAACCATGGGCTGAGGCTGATGTTAACTGCACATCTGGCTTAACTTTAATTATAACCATGTGTATTATTGTACCATAACCATCCCCTTGCTCTAGATCACAGGTGTCAAACACAAGGCCCGGGGGCCAAAATCCGGCCCGCCAAAGGGTCCAATCTGGCACTTGGGATGAATTTGTCAAATTAAAAAATAGACATTTAGATATTGATCATTTTAGTTCAGGTTCTACATTCAGATCAATTCAATCTGAAGTGGGTCAGACCAGTTAAACACCATCATAATAATCTATAAATAATCACAACTCCAATTTTTTCTCTTTGTACATGTAAATATTTTCACATATTTACACTAAAACAAAGTATAGTTTCAAAAAAATATTTGAATAATCTTGAATAAATATATGAAGAAATGTTTTTTTCCCAAGAGAAGTCAGTGTAATTTTAATAATAATCTGCCTGATTACATATTTTGTGTACTTGTATTTGACCCACTATGATCTGCAAGTTATAATGAACATAATAAATAAAAGCATAATATTGGTAAAAAAAAAAAATTAGGCTTATTATTCCATTTGTTTCATTACATTCACGTTGTTTCAAAGGATAGTTTGTCAATATAAACATTTTCACTCTTTAATTTTACTTTTTTCACTCTAAAATATTTCACTGGTTCGGCCCACTTCAGATCAACACCCTTGCTCTAGATGCATATACTGTACACTCGCTACTTATTATAACCATCTCACTTGCACTACCTGGACTTAATTGCACTCTCTGTACATACTTGCCTATTTGTACATACTGTATTGTATCTTCTCCTACTTGCACTTCTGATTGGATGCTAACTGCATTTAGTTACCTGTATTTGTACTGAGTATTGACAATAAAGTTGAATCTAATCTAATCTAATGAGGGAGAAAAAAAATATACATCTGACCTCCAAAAAAAAGTCCATATCCTTTCCTCACTTTTATATAAGATCTTAAGGTACTTGAACTTATCACCTGTTTTAAATGGAACTGGTAGAAACTGCTGCTTTTTCATAGAAATTCATGTAAAGCAAAGGCAGCACTGATGTGTTTTATTTGTTTAAAATAGAATTCACCTCTGACACAGAAGATATTTGGGGGGGGGGTCAGCTTTATATAAAAATATATAATATATATTTATATAATATAAAAAAACAAAGCTCAAGTTTTCTAATAAGTAGCAGATCCTAACCTTCACCTTCCAAATATAAGATACTTTCTTATTTTTACTTTTAGTTCAGGTTTTCATGATGGTCAGATGAAGCATGTGATACTTCCAGACCTACTGTACAGTAGCTAAAGGATGGTTACAGCCCTAGTTTCATTTCACCATTTCTACAGTAACAACAACTGAGGTTCTTTTCTTCACTAAGATGACCTGATTTGAGACGCTGCAGTCGCCCTTCATCCACTCAGACACTGTTCGCCCACTGTCTGTGGGTTGTGAATATGCTTTGTGTTTGGACCATGGTGTCAGACATTTTAAAGTGCGACAGCAATAAAATTTTGAAGATGCTCGTCTCCACAGAGATGCATCTTTTACAGAACAGCTCCAACTGTTTACTTGATCTTTATTTTGACATTTATTCTTTTCTTTTTTCTTTTTTTTGCTATTTGAGATTCAGCTTCACATGGTACAAATACAATCATTAAGTTTAAAAGCAGACGGTTGAATATGTGGACGATGTTTGGACGACCACACATTTACTGCGGCGTAGATGCAGAGTTTATGTAAAGTGATAACAACAGTCGTTCGCATTCATCTGCGTTGGTCGACATCCCGAAATATTTGGTTATTTTATACACGTACTTTATCAGTTTCATCAGGTTTCAGCAACAAAACTACAGAGTTCGGTGACAGAAAAAGTGAAAAAAGTTAGTGTGGAGTCTCCAGTGTTATATTGTGCTGTTGTTTTATTGCGTCATTAACCTTGAATACTAAAGTGGGGATTTAACTGGACCGGTATGGATTTTTACTGGTGCTGGGGATAGAAAAGAACTGAGCCAGTGCATTAAACTGAACAAAAATGAAAACATATATTTTAAAGATGAATGATGGACGTGTGAACCCTGGAAAATCTACTCAAACTTTACACTAGAGGTGTTAAGGTTAGTGAGAATCTGGGGATACGACACAGATCACAAAACTAGCATCATGATACGATGTGTTGCCATACTGTTAATAAGGTGATATTGTTTTAGGCCTGTGACATTTAAGAAATCTGACCAAGATCATTTTCATGTGTTCCATTTAACCCATGAAAATAAAGTGTTTCGGAGTTTTATAACATTTGGAAGATGTTTTCGGAACTAATTAAGGACGTTGTTGAAAGGGTACTGAATAATTAATGGGAACATTCATTTATACTAGGAATGTACATGTACACATTTATTTATTTAGAATGTAATTATTTATTTTTTATATTTCTATCCAATATCATCTGTACGATAATTGTGAAATCATTTGGATTTTTTATTAGTTTCATTTCATACTTCTATTTATTTCAGCCCTTTTTTTTAATATAAATCCTTTAATTTCTTTCTCTTACTGTCATGTTCAAGATGTACACGTTGTTTGATGGTTTTGTTGGAATTAATGAAAATTATGGCTGTTATCATTTTTAATCTCTTTAACCACAGGGTTACTGTGGCTTAAATTTGATTAATCGTAAGTAGGCCTTCGCCGTGAACCATGTCCAGAGCAAGGCCTCCCTTTGAGCTCAAATTTGACCCCCAGAAAAACTCACTAAATTTTGCACACAATTGAAAAGTGTGAAAAATTGTGAGTATATATAGGTTTCGTAAAAGTCTGTAAAGAAATGTGTCTACAACACCCCCTTGAATAATCAGATATATTGTATGAGGCCAGATCACACCTAAGTGAAGTTACAGCTATGAAAATCAGTTCACATGTTCATCATATGATGATGAACAAAAAACCTTATGATGGCCACGCCCATAAACCAACAGGAAGTCCGCCATCTTGGGTTGAAATTTCA
>CM035799.1:34220619-34310619 GCA_020466265.1 Siphamia tubifer
CCTGAACGCACAGACTCGGAGTGTGAGTCCCACAGGTCAAAGGTTAACCAGGTCTGGACTTGAATTGGAAAAAGTGACTTGCATCACAGTTCAAACAAAATCACCTAAAGAGGAACTGATTAATACTATAGACAATAATGGTTTGTGTTAATTGAAGCAAAGCAAATAAAATTAGAAAAATAAATTTGGTCAGAATTGTATTTTTTCTAGTGTAAGAAAACAAACCAAGGAGATTTGTGTTGTGAGCATATGGAGGAGCTGACAGTGACTCAAACAGCAGGACAAAAGACCAGCACTCAGCCTGCATTACATGAAGGGAATCCACTAACTGTCCAAACTGAATCAATGAGTGGAAAAAAAAAAAAGTGTGTGTGTGTGTGTGGGGGGGGGGGGTTGGGGGGGGGCAAGGACGGTCATCTGTTACAGGAAATGAACAGGATAGTGGACGCTTTCTACATAGTGAAAGGATGGAAGTGCATTTGGAGTCGACATGGAGACTGGAGAAAAGCTCAATCTGACCAAATGTATTTTTCTTATTTCTAGTCCAAATATCTCATTACATGACTTTCAAGAGAGCACATTTGATCTCCAGTAAAATAACAACATAATAAACTGTAAATAACGACAACTCCAAACTTTTGTATTTGTTTTAGTGCAAAAAAATGAAAATACGTACTTTAAGAAACTCTTTGTGCATATCCGTATGAATAATGTATTTACATCTACAAAAGTGAAAAAAGGATGGACATTTTTTTTGTTTAGTTAATTGTAAATGTTGGGAAAAAGTCGACCTGTGTTTCTTTGTCTTTGTTTATTAAAACCAAATTATTTCAGATATTTTCTCAATAATGTACTTTTTCCCCCCATTTTCACACAAATTTGTTTTAAAATAAATATAAAAATAATATAGTCTTCCCAAACCCAAACATAAATAACAAACAAAAGCCTACCCACACACATCAGTCAGCAAATGGTAAATATAAGATACATAAACAAAACCAGAAAGTCCATCAGTTTAGTTGAACATGGACTATGAATTGTCCTGCGTTTGTGACACAATATCCTTTAATTCAATCTGAACATAATCATTAAAGTAAATAGTGGTTCCAGACACAACATACCCTCCCTTGGAAACATTTGACCTTATCTTATCATTGTGAAAACACATTTTTGGTGACTGTGACCTTTGACCTCCATCCAAATTCTGGACCACTTCACATCTTTCCTGGAAATTTCAAGGAAATTAGTTTTATGTAAAGTTACTTAAAACAAACAAAAGAAGGAAAAACAATACCTTTACCTTTCCTCTTGGTGGGGGTGGTGGGTAGGGGGTGTGGGGGGGGGGGGTTAATGTAGAAAAATACATGATTTTCACTGGAACAATGCAAAGCACAGGGGATAATATTACAGTAAGTGGTGATAAATCACTACAGATGGGGTACATTTAGAGTAAAAAAAGTCATATGGGAACTGTTATAAAAGTAGCACTGGGTCTTTTCTACACCTGCACCAAAGATAAAACCTGTGACAATTTCAAAAGTGTAATAACTTTTGGATGATGAATAACAAGAATAGATTTTCCTTTAAGATCAGTGGTTGCAGATGTGAACAGATAAAATACTTTTGCTCAGCGCAGGTCTTTTTAGTAAATAATGGTTTTAGAATAGAATAGAATAGAATGTCTTTATTGTTATTGTATATAAAATCCAACCAAATTGAAAGCTGCTCCAGTAAAGTGCTTCGGTCACACATGCATGATATAAACACTTCGTTATGTAATAAATATAACAAATAATAATGTTAAAAAGATAGAACTAAAAATACTAAAATACAAAAAAAAAATAAAACACAAAAGCAGTGGTTTGATTTAAACAAGTTAATTTTCCAGTTATGTGTGTGTGTTGATGGCAGTTACAGCTTCTTTTTAAATCGACTTGTTGTGGTTTACAAACACCTGTAGCACTTTCTCCAGGGTAACAGTTCAAACAGGGTATGATAGCAGCGTTTAATAATGTTTCTGGCTTTGTTTAAAAGTCGACCCCTTCTCATCTCCTCCATAGAAGGCAGTGGACGATCAGTTATTTTTTGTGCTGCATTTATGACTCTTTGCTGCTGAGCTCCCAGACGTTACTACTGTACATACGAACACTTTCAATGGTGGAGCAATAAAAACAAATCAACCGTTTCTCAAAGACACTGTTTGTTTTTAAAGCAGCCGTGGTGTTTTCTGACCATGTTAACCCGGTTAGAGATAAGGGTTCCCAGAAATCTGTGATTGTGGACCCTCTCCACACAGTTCCCATTGATGAGCAGGGGTGAGGGGGGGGGTCACTTTCAGTCTTTCAATTATGAGTTCTTTTGTTTTTAATGTGTTCAGGGTCAGGTTATTGTCAACACTCCAACTGATTAACCTTTGGACCCTATGGTGACCTCAAATATTTGTGTGGGACAGGGTTTGTTGTGACTGGCACCTCTTGTTTTTAATTTTTTTGGTATTTTCTTTTTCCATTTTTGTCCTTTTTTTCCATTTTGTCTCCTTTTTTACCCTATTTTTCCTTCATCTGTCAGTAAATCATGGCAGGGGAAAAAAAAAAAAAAATGGGTCAAATCAACAGGCCGATACTGAGACAAAAACCAAAACATAAATATCATCCCTCTTATATATCGTACAGTCATTATACTGTGGCCACATCTGACACTAATCTGTAATATCATCATCATCATCATCATCATCATCATTTCTGTTTTGAATAGAAACAAGGGACACGCTGGTGCAGAATCTGAATTTCAAATGGCAGTTGTCAGCTCGACTGTAGCTTTAGATGTGGGTTTGAAACAGCCAGTGTGAGGGATAGAAAATGCCCTAATGGAAATCAAACAGGCAACAGAGCATGAAATATTGAAAATGCAAATATGTAATGAATTGGGTTCCACATTGTGTGTGGGCTGTATGATCCTGGCTTTTGTTGTGCTTTACTCTGAAGGACCGACTGCAACAATGTTTTGTCTCTGGCCAATTTGTGTTGATGCGATTGTGTAAGTGAAGAAACAAAACGTGTAGGTTTTTTGTGTTTGTGTTTGTCAGGAGTTCCTCAATGCCCAGAGTTTTTTTTTTTTTTTTTTATCTGTTCTTTTGTATTTGTGTTAACACAGTTATTTTTGCCGCCTCAGTGCCAAATGTGAGCACGCCTGTTGGACTATCTGTGTGTGTGTGTGTGTTTACTGGGGGGGGGGGCAGCTGGCGTCCATCACATGCCTGCGGGGCATCACAGCACAGTGGCCTCCATCTCCTCTGAGGTTCCAGACCGTGTTCAAACATCTGTGCTGTTAGTTCACATTAAGTCACACCCATTCAGCTCTGGTCCTGCAGGGGCAACGTGGAGCAGCAAAGCTACCAGCCCTCCACCACCACCACCACCACCACCACCGACCCACTGGAGGGACACATGAAACAGTTAGTAGCTCTGGCATGTATGTGTGTGTTTGGGGGGGGGGGGTTAAAAAGCTACACAATCAGACCCTGCAGATGTGAATAAGATGTCAGTATCATACACAAACAGCCATAACATTGTGACAGTGACAGGTAAAGTGGGAATAATGTTCATGATCTTTTTTCACTAGTAGAAGCTTCAGGGAAGGATTGACAGAAAATTCCACTTCTTTGAAACTGGAGCCTTTATTGGTTATCGTCTGAAAAGACACATGACAACCAAGCTGCTGTTCAAACATAACTGTATAACTGTATGTAAGAGTATATATATATATATATATATATATATATATATATATATATATATATATATATATATATATATATATATATATATATATATATATATATATATATATATATATATATATATATATATATATATCGGATATTGAAAGACCCGAAACACCCAATAATACCCTTTCACACACACACCACACACTATCTATCTATCTATCTATCTATCTATCTATCTATCTATCTATCTATCTATCTATCTATCTATCTATCTATATATATATATATATATATATATATATATATATATATATATATATATATATGTGTGTGTGTGTGTGTGTGTGATGCAGATATAACCTGCATTGAGCATTAAAAAAACCTTTTAAATCATTGTAATTTAAATATTAGGTACAATTTTCTATTATTAATGCATACACTTTATTAACTGAATTTCCATGAAGGTGACGTACAACGTTAGAAGTATCCTCTGGTATCGAGGGAGCAAGAGAGAAAATATAGTTGGAAGAGTGGAAGCTCCAGAAAGATCTAAACATAAAAAGTAAGGTTTGGGAAACATTCACTGAGGTTTTTAAAGGTGATGATCAGATCCCAGTGTTTTCTTTTTTGTGGAAACCAGGTTCAAATGTCTCTTTGGGTGTCACAGGTTGTCGACTCCTGGTTCAGATGCTGCGCTTTGATAATTATTGAATGATGAAGCAAGACAAGAATATTTTCTGAACAATGACATTAACTTTTAACACAGAAATAAATGCAGGTATGTGAGTAAGGTCATGTGATGTTCATGAAGACCATGGGCTACTTTTTAAACAAACTCTTTTTGAGAAGTGGGTCGGGTCTGTCCTTTTGAAATATATTTCTTGCGGTCTGAGTAGCGGGTGGGCTAGTTAAAAAAACAGTCAAATGCGGGTCGTTTATACATCGACCCATGCATCACTGACACTGACTATACATATACTATACATATACATATACATATACTGTACATATACTGTACATATACATATACATATACTGTACATATACATATACTATACATATACATATACTATACATATACATATACATATACTGTACATATACATATACTATACATATACATATACTATACATATACATATACATATACTATACATATACATATACATATACTGTACATATACTGTACATATACATATACATATACATATACTGTACATATACATATACTATACATATACATATACTATACATATACATATACATATACTGTACATATACATATACTATACATATACATATACTATACATATACATATACATATACTATACATATACATATACTACATATACATATACTGTACATATACATATACTATACATATACATATACATATACATATACTGTACATATACTATACATATACATATACTGTACATATACATATACTGTACATATACATGTACATATACATATACATATACTGTACATATACTATACATATACATATACTGTACATATACATATATATATACTGTACATATACATGTACATATACATATACATATACATATACATATACATATATATATACATATACATATACATATACTGTACATATACATATACATATACTGTACATATACATATACATAGATAGTGTATAGTCAGTATTATAACCATGATGATACTATAAATCAGACATGTGTCCAAACTATTCCACAAAGGGCTGGTGTGGCTGCAGGTTTTTGTTCCAACAGCAGCATCACACCAGACTGGAGTCAATTAATCAACTGACTTCAGTCTTCAGAGAGTGCATTGGTCAAACTGTGGACTCTTGGTTGGTTGGAACAAAAAGCTGCAGCCCTTAGTGGGATAGTTTGGACATACCTGCTGTTATGTCAGTACTATCCTGTAGTGGAAATGCTAGAGTGGAGTCGACCCATTACTAGTGTAAACACAGCATTAATGAGTCTCCATTATTACACTGACATGAACCTAAAATGAGAAAAACATCTAAATGGATTCAAATATTCCACATTGGAATATGTCACACCATTGGCTGAACAGATATGTGTCCTTTTCGAGGAATAACAGTGGTGGTGTTTGTATTTTGTAAACCAGAGGACATACAGTACAGGAAATCTATGGTAGATGGTTTTGGAACACATAATGAAGCGATGATGGAGGGACATTTTCTGGCGGTGACTCCCAATTTTTCAGATTTGGCATTTATTGTGTTTGGAACCAGGCTTGTCATTCAGTCATTGAAGTTTATGGAATAGAAGCAGCAAAATGCTAAATGGATTTTAACAATTTTAACAAGGACCAGACTGGTATAAGATGAACAGGTCTGTTTAGTAAAATGGTCCTAAGTATAACCTGGTCCAGTGGTGCATCTGTTTGTATGCTGCAGAACCACATCCTCTCCATTGATGTCCCCATGTTAGAACTTTTAGGATTAAAAAATTTGATGCAGAAGACCTTGGAATGGCTCTGATGCATCATCACAGTCACTCCTCATTTTTCTGCTTCCAACACACGACTTTTCAAAAAAACCCAAAATGTTCATTCACTGTCCCATGTATTGTAATGTTACTGTTGTTACAGTAACATTACAATATATTCACCCCAAATTTAATGGGATCTATTCTGGAACAGTTCACACCTTTCCTAGAAAAGTCACGGAAATTGGTCCAGTACTTTTTGTATAAAGTTGCTGAAAAAGCAGACAAACAGACTTCAATGTAAAATGAATAAACCTTCAAAAAAATCCAAATAAATAAATAAACACTCTGTTCTGAAGATGAAATGAGCCCAAAACGACTTATTTTCTTCCAAACTTTGGATGGTTCTGGATGACCTCCATCTGCACACAGAAGGAGGTCATGTTTATAAAAAATGCCAGGTTTCACCTTCCTCTGTCCTTTCATGCCCCCCCACCCCACCCCACCCCTTCTCCCACATAAGCTATCTGTCTTGGTCACAATGGCTCTTTCTCCACCTGAGAACAATGCGTTTGTTCTCCTCCTCCACCTCCTCCATCCCTTTCTCTCCCTCCATCCGTTTGTTTGGTGCTCTCTGTGACATCTCTGCCATGCCAGGCCATGAGTGCGGGAGGGGCCGAGTGGGACAGGCCCTGCCTTTGTCCTCAGGCCAACCCACGGAATGTCAATAGTGTTTTTCTTGAGCAGGAGCGCCCAGCGTTGGCCAGTAACCTTTGAGATTTGATGATGTCAGGCCACCTCTTTTTTTTGGGTCCTTTATTTGACTTTTCCTCCTCGTCCTTCAGTCTGTGGGTAAAACGTCCCGGACACTGGAGACACTGTGGAATTGTATGAGCTGAGTGACTCATGCCACTCCAAATTATACAGTCAACCTTTTAAGAAACAATAACTGCCCTGTTAGAATCACTAATAGCTTTTCCATTGGATACATGCAAAACACTTTAATAATATTTAGTAAATGTAAAAAAAACACAAGTGTGTAATGTTGTTTTTTCCTTTAAATCACACATGCAACGTTTGTTTATTATCATGAGATGACATGAGAAGTCATTCTATAAACATGGAGACGAACATAAATGTGTTCATTCATTTATTTCCACCTTCGCTGGTTAGGTCAGACAATAATCAAAAATGTTTCTGTAGAGTTTTATTTCCTGTTTTTCTTCAGTCAATGAGTGAAAGACAGTAGAAGGTCACAAGGACTTATGCTCATTACTAACCCTAACCCTTCTTTACACAAGCTAATTAGCATTAGCATGATCCTGTGATATTTACTGCTACTGCACCCCTTGTTTTCTAGACTGTAGCATTATTTACTAGGTATATGCAGTGTATATATATATATATATATATATATATATGTATATATATATATATATATATATATATATATATATATATATATATATATATATATAGTATATATTATGTTCTTCATAGTTAGCATCAGTATAATCATTAGTTAGATGAATCACCTCTAAGACCAAATGAAGTATCATATGTGTGAATTGTCTTGGTTAATTTTACAGATGTTTTTACACTTGCACTTCTTTCTATGTCAGGTTTGTAATTATACGATTAGGCTATTTATTTATTCATTTGTTTATTTATATTTATTACCCCATCCCCCAAAGGGAAGCCAGTGTATTCTTTTTGATTCATAATCATGTATATATCTGTAAAATATGATAAACATCATGTTAAAGGCTCCGCAGATGCTAGCATAAGGACGCAGCACTTCCTACCCACAATCTGAGCGCTTCCTCGTCATTTTTTCAACCCTCTAGCATCACGCTAGCAAACTCATGGGTTCCTTTAACTCATGATATTTCAGAGTGTGAGACTCACATCTCATTGGTCAGTTAAGTACAGTATGACTTTAGGAAATAACGTGCTGTCATTGGTGAAAATAGTGACGCTATCGCAGCATTTAAGAGCTTTCTGTGCAAAATGTTCTATAAACAACTGCAGCTGATACAAACCAGCTGCAGCTGTGTGTGTGTGTGTGTGTGTGTGTGTGTGGGGGGGTCCAGCCTTGCTCAGAATTTTTGGGGCTAGCCCTGATGTTATTTCACAATATTTTGGTAAGAAATAAGAAGATATGTTCCAGTGTAAAATGAGTTGTTGAAAGCAGGTCTGGTGTTTTTAAATAAATGAATTCACCTCTTCCACTAAACCTTCAGGTCATGTGTTGGTCAGTAACGTCTCAGATTTGATGATGTCATGCCCCCTCTTTTAGGAGCATCATATGATTTACCTCCTCCTCCTCCGTTCTGCCTCCAACAGGGCATTAGATCCTCAATACTCGAGACAGAGTGGAATTGTCTGCACTCTGTGACTCATGGCTGTTCTTCATCAGCTCATTCAACTATTACCACTGTAGTGCAGCTGGGAAAACTATGAAGGACGAGTATGTACAGGCTGAACAGGAGCATAGTCACACACTGCTAAGTCCAAATATGATCAAGTGTATTTATTTTTTTCCTTTCGTTTATAGTTCAAATATCTCATCAGACAGAATCACCTAAAGAACAACTTTCCAGTCAAATATAAAAACTGATTTACAGACAATAGATCTGGAAAATTTGATTCAAGAAATATAATCATTTCTTCTATTGACAGATGTTTTTTTGTTCGAATTAAGCAAAAACATCTGGAAAAAGTGAAAAAAAAAAAAGTTGAATTAAAAAAAAAATAATAATAATAATAAAATCTGCCAGTAGAACAAGTGGTTAGATTTCTTCAATTAGATTTTCCAGATATATTGTCTATAAATCAGTTCTTATATTTCATTGAAAAGTTCCTCTTTAGGTGATTCTGTCTGATTTTAAGTGTGATGAAATATTTTTGGCTAGAAATGAGAAAACTATACTTGGTAAGATTTAGATTTTTGCAGTACAGGCTGCATTTTTGTTTTTTAGGAACTTTACACAAAAGCTACTGGACCAATGTCCATGAAATTTGCAGGAAAGGTGCGATGTGGTCCAAAATAGAACCAACTAGAACTAGAACCTAACCCCCCCCCCCCTTCAAATGAAGAGAGGTCCAACAAGGTGGAAAAATGGGAAAAATAAATAATAAGAATGGTTTTAGGCACAACAAACCTTGACCCCCTCGCACACATGTGACATGATTTTCCCTGTCTCATAACATTGCGACAAAAACACATTTTTGGTGACTGTGACTATGACCTTTGACCTACATTCACTAAAATTGACTGACTTCCGCCAAGGAGGTTATATTTTTGTCAGAGTTTGCAAGATAACTCAAAAACTTATGGACGGATCTTGATGGAAATTTCAGGATGTGTTGGGAATGTCACACGGAACAAATGATTACATTTTGGTGGTGATCCGGAAGAGATCTTGAAATCTGGATCAGTTTAAGGTTTTCCATTGCAGTAAATGGAGAATACATTTCAAAATGATCCAGAATCTCTTCCGGATCACCACCAAAATGTAATCATTTGTTCCTTGTGACATTCCTCAGTTCCAACACATTCTGAAAATGTCATCAAAATCTATCCATAAGTTTTTGAGTTATCTTGCTAACTAACAGATAGACAAACTCTGGCAAAAACATAACCACATTGGTGGACGTCATTCAATTTTAGTGAATGTAGGTCAAAGGTCATAGTCACAGTCACCAAAAATATGCTTTTGTCGCAATGTTATGAGACAGGGAAAATCATGTCACATGTGTGCGAGGGGGTCAAGGTTTGTTGTGCCAAAAACCATTCGTATTATTTATTTTACACATTATTTATCGCATGATATTTATCTTTCATGCCATTTGCATTAATTAAATTCTATGTTTTACAAATATTATACTTTGCAGACGTTTTTAATTTATAAAAACTAAAATAAAATAACAGCCATTTACCAATATTTGTTGTTTTTATACTGATATTTGTTGTTTTTCTGAAAATTCTTGCATTGAACAAGAGAGCTCATCTCGTCATCTGAACCTGCTTTGTTCTCACTAGGGTCGTGGGGGTCACTGGGGGCCAAATCCAGCTACAATGGGTAAAGGCGAGGTACACGAGTTAAACCTGAGAGCTTTACAGTACCTCAATTTTGTTTTATTTGGTTCAATGACAATGAAGGGATTCTGATTCTGATGTGGACAAAGATACCTGGGGTCACCATGGAAACTGTAGACAAATCCACATGGGAACCTTATGTGCAGCCCAAATGTGACCCACATGGATATGTCGACTTTCACCCAGGCTCCATGATTTCATAGAAAATACAGTGTGTGGCATCATGGAGGTTTTTTTTTCTTTTTCCCCCTGACATTTTTGTTTGTTTTAAAGAGCTTTCTTTCTTTTTTTTCCCAACACAACCTCACCATTTGGATGTGCATTTGCATCCATAATATAATGATGCTCATGTATTTCTATTCCCTTTGATCCCTAATGTACAGTTTCTAAAAATAAACACTTTGCCTACAGTGTTTTCTGGACGTATTTTTGGGGAAAACATTCACTAAGAGCTGTTTTTAGTCAACAGGCTGTGAACCTGTGTCCTTCTCAGATATGTGGATGGAATAAAAGCTGTATTTAAATGTAATCCTGCCCTCTAGCCTTAACTTTTGACAGTTTTCTGGCCAATTGCTCACCACGGCTCATTTGCCTTATTTGGTTATGGTAATGCTCGGCTTGATTATGCAACGCCTGCAGTAAAATGTGAACTGATGTAGTGGTTTAAGAGAGCGCTTTATGATTGGTTTATGATGACGCTGGTTGTTATTCTCCACTTGTGAAGAGTTTCACACTGAGAGGCTTGTGCTTCAGGGTGGACGACTGCACCACAGTCCATCAGATCACTGTTGATGGTCATTAGTCTTATGACCTTTTTGTCAAACACTCATTGTATTGTGTTTCTGTTCTGTGGTTCTACTCACTTGCCGTTTTCTCCGACAGCCCCTTTAGTCCTGAAGACCCTCTCGGCTCACAGAAGACATTCCATCTTTGCACATCTGCCAGAGTGTCCTGTCATCAGAGCTACGACAAACATCCTCAACACACTGGAAAAAATGCCCCCCCCCCAAAAAATAAGTTAAATAAATAAAATAAGATAAGATATTTTTTGCTTGAGCTAAGCAAAAGTAAATAAATGAATCTGCCATTGGAACAAGTGAAAGTTATATTAGTCAGATTTCTTATATCTAATATTAGTTCTTGAAAAGTTCCTCATTAGGTGATTCAGTCATTTCTTATTTTGTAACAATACATTCTGTTAAAAACTTTTCTTTTCTCCTAAAACCTTTTTGGATGAAAAATATTAATAACAAGCCAGTCAGAGACAACAGACCTCTGCCAAGGCGTCATATGGCGTCAAAACATGATGTGATGGAGCCATAGGTGTTGACCCATCTGATGTCAAAAGCCTGTTTCTATCTTGTCTGAATCCTGAGATATTACCACTGATGTGTTTTAGCTGTGACCTTGACCTTTGACCTTGATTGCTCAAAATCTAATAGGTTCTTCCTTGACCCATTATCTATCATTCTTGAAAGTTTCCTCAAAATCCGTTCAGAGTTTTTTGCGTAATCCTGCTGACAGACAGACAGACAGACAGACAGACAAACAGACAGACCTGAATTTAATACCTCCTTGGTGGAGGTAATAATCAACTGATAACGTCACAAAAACGTAATCAATTTAGTCCAAACATTGGATTTTTCAAACTCAAATTACCATAAAAACATGACGTAATTGGAAAAAAATATATTTTAATTTTAATTGAGTTCTGCAAAATGGTTGTAAATCAGCTGAAAAAACAGTCAACTTAAAAAAATATATATATATATTTTTTTGTAACTCAGTGTTATTTTTATTATTGCTTTACTGACCTGACCCAGTTCAGATCAAATGTGACCCCTGAAAGTCTTATTCTAAGTGTGATGAGATATTTGGACTTAGAAATAAGAAAAATACAGTAAGTAACATTTGGATTTGTTCACTGAAGCCCATCCCTTCTTGCACATGTGCCAGCCTGCCTTGTCATCAGGGCTGCACTCACAGCTGTGACAAACATCCTCAACACAGCAGAAAAATTAGACATGGGTAGAGTTGACAACAACCCCTAACATCTCCAGCTCTGGATGCCTTCCCAGACTCTGATTATCCCCGCTCTTTTTCAATGTATGCTGTTTTTTTTTTTTTTTTTTTTTTTTTTCAGCGTCAAAGAAATGCACAGTATTATAAAACAAATGTGCTCTGTAAATTTGTATGGGTGTCTAATGACATGCCCGCACAATATGTAAGTGAAATGAAAAAGCCGCTGTCTCACTGCAGGAAAACTTACTTGATGACTTACACAGGCTGACAGTTGTGATGGTTTCATTCACACACTAACTCCAGCCTCAGGTTCTCTGCATATTCAGTCATCTCTAATAACAGTAACTGATATTAAACCATGTCTGCTTCAATATCACTTAAGTGCAGCTCGTGCATAATTTTGTTAAAATATCTTAACAGATGGAGTTTGCTCTGGATGTCTCTTGCAGGTGCACTGTAAAAAAAAAGGAACTCAAGGACAGAATCACCTAAAGATGAACTTTTCAGTCAGATATCTGCTTGTTCAGCCTATTTCTTTTGTGTCCTTTATTATTACGAAGGGGAGAGGCTTATTGTTTTTGAGTCAGTTTGTAAAATGCTAAATGGACTGTACTTATATAGTGCATTTTATACTAAAGTTCTTTACAATAACTCATATTCACACACACACTCATACACCAGTAGACAGCTGCTGCCTGACCCTAGTGGGAGCAATTTAGGATTCAGTGCCTTTGCCCAAGGACACTTTGGCATATGGACAGCCAGAGCCGGGATACAAACCACCGACCCTTCAGTCATTGGACGGCCCACTCTACCAACTGAGCCACGGCCGCCCTTTGGAATCTGATGGGTCACCGCGAGTGTGTGTGTTTATTGGTCTGTTTGACAGCAGCTTTACACAAAAACTACTGGATATAGGTCAAAGGTCACAGTCACCAAAAATGTGTTTTTACAATAAAAGATAGGGTAAGTCAGGTGAAATATGTGCAAGGGGGGGGGGGGTTTATTGTACCAGGCACCAGATGTTTATGTGTGTGTGTGTGTGTGTGTGTGTGTGCACATACATGTGGGTGTGCTGATTTTATATGTGAAGAACGTTGTGCTACATTTTATTGTATAAAAAGTTGCTATATAAATAGAGATTGATTGATTGACTGATAAGAACTGATTTATAGACAATATATTTGGAAAATCTGATTTAACAAATCTGACCAAGATCATTTTTACTTGTTCCATTGGCAGATTTTTTTTTTTTTTTACAGCGGTATATTTTCCAGCGCTCCTGTCTCCAGTGTAAACTGTAACAGGAGATAATCTGTCCCATTCCTTCATTGCAGCTTTACTTTCCTGCTACTAAAGGAATGAGGCCTTTGCTCTGTCTGTGATCCACTTTTTCCTGCCAAGCTCAGCCACCACCACCGCTGCTGCTGCTGCTGCTGCTGCTGCTGCTGCTGGTGCCATTGCCGTCACTGGGTGCTGACGAGTTTGGGCGCCTGCCACATTCTGCACCTGCCAGGCTCATAAAGAATCCCCCTGTTTCTCTGGGGCCTGAAGGCAGGATCTGCCACAATTGTTAAGGATGTTGCGATTTAGACATTGAAGCCAAAGCTTAGACAGTTGACGGCGCCAATGAGTTGGCAGATGGTCCATTTTGTTCAGTTGATCCGTCAGCAGGGTATTTGACTTGTTAACATGAATGAAGGCTTGCAATTTGTTGCAAACGCAAAGAATTTTCTGCCATGGTCTGGAATATGAGCAAAAGTCGATCTGTGGCTAAATGCTTTGCTGATGACTTGGCCCAAAGCCTCATGTAGAAGAGATCCTTGAATTTGGGATCGAATAAGTAGGTGTAATATCAAATCAACATGAGGTAGAAGGAGTGTTCTGTCCTTTTTAAGTCACGACTCTTTTCACTCTTCATATGATTTACAGTGGTACCCCTACTTATGAAATTAATTAGCTCCAGAAGTGGTTTTGTACCATGATTTTTTCGTAAATAGACTCATATTTTACATGTAAAAGGTCTGATTTGTTCCAAGGCCCGAAATACAACCCCCTAAAGCTTTTAAAATGATTTAAAAATGACCAATTTTGTATGAAATATGTGTTAAAAGTTGAAGAAAAATGTAGATTTTAGATTTTTAAGTGTCTTCACTGACTGAACATTAAACATTAAACCATTAAAATGAACCAGACATGCAGGTCATTTTCATATCATTGTGTTTGTTTTAATCACTTTCACCTTCAGCTCTGTTTGTTGACAGACAGTGGTGGGGTGTAGATCTGGGGATGATTGCTTTTGACAGCTTTTCGTGATCTTCCAGGGGTGTGTCGTTGGGGTGGGCGATGGCACGGCTCATGGACATTTATTGGGGGTGTTTTGTTTCCGCACGTTTGGAAGGTACAATACGTAGTTACGTACAGTACGTACAGTACAGTAATGTACATAGTATTTATGTCTTGAGGGTTTCCGTTTCCTTTTCGTAAATAACATTTTCTTTCGTTTTCAGAAATGTAAAATTGAGTTAAAGTTTTTTCGTTATTTGAATTATTCGTTAGCTGGGCCTTTCGTAAGTAGAGGTACCACTGTACTTGCCTATACCCCAAAAGGGGTTAGAGCAGGAAATTGAAGCAAAAAATTAATAAATCTACCAATGGAACAAGTGAAAATTACATTACATTCCTCAAAACAAAGTTTTAAAAATCTGTTTTCAATTGGAATACTGTATTTTTTTTTTTCTTGAAATGAGCAAAAATTAATAAATAAAATAATATTAATAATAACAATCTTGAATTAAAAGCAAATAAAAAATAATCTTGAATTAAGGAAAAAAAAAAAACAACCTACCAATGAAACAAGTGAAAATGATCCTGGTCCGATTTCTTAAAGGTGCTATTCCACGGAAAACCACTTTTCCACTGATGGGTCACCGCGAGTTACCAACACATGCTTCGTTTGCTGCGTGGTGTGTCACCTCCACTGACTGTATTTAACCATTCATAGAAAACAACACAGAGAAACGAGCCACTCAGAAAAGTCTGTCCACTACACATCACAAGGACATTGGCGTCACCCACGTGGGGTTAAACCCATCCCCCATTGCAGCGAATCTGAAGTAGCATTAGCATTAGCATCTACAAGAGAAGACGGCGCCACAATAGCTGCTGCACAAACTTGAAAAAAATGGCGGCTCAAACTGGTTCATGTGCTCTCTATGGAAATAAAGCCTCGCTTTTTTTCTGCACGTTTTCAAAACAAGCGACGGCACAAAACCTACTGTAGCTGGATGCTACTCTGGGAATAGTAAATAGACACAGAGCCTGAGAGGAGGGGGGGGGTATATGGAACTGGCTGATACCAATATGAGAAAAATAAATAAATAAATAACTATCAGCCCAATATATGACTATTATATAATATATATGACTATCTATCACTATTTATTTCCAATGGAAGGGGTCACACTTTCCCTCTGTATACGGATTCATTTAGCAGGAACATACATTTTTCATTCCTGGAGTTTTGATTCATTAATGCTGAAAACATGAGTCTGATTGGTTTTGGTACGATTTCTGCATTTCATTTATGAACAGTGATTTCCGTGCCTCGTCAGCTTTTATAAGCCAAGTCTACTGTGAACACATTAATTCTCTGACATTATTCACTGTCATGAGAACTTATATTTGAAAATGAATTGATTATTAGATGTGATTTGATCTGCATATTTGTCTGTAGTTGTGGCATAGATGCAGATCAATCACATTTTCTGACCAATTAATGCAAACAAGTACGAAACATCAACGGGTTCACATTTTTCCTCCAACTGTACAATCTGTCACCTTGTAATTATTATGAATTTATGCAAATTTATACATTACATGAAGAGAAGGTGACATTACTAGCACTGACGGAACTGTGTATCTTAACGTCAGACAAGGAAGCAAATTCCCTTTTTTTCTTAACCCTGTAAAGTGTAAAATTATCCCTGTGGATGTTTCTTCCCCAATTTCGACTCTAAAAATGTTGTAAAATATACTGTGAGCAAGTCCGTTTGCCCATTTTTCCAGAGCACTTTTTAAGATAAGGTAATTGGTGTAACATTTGTTCACTTGTTTTTCAATTTAAAACCAAAGAAAATATAATAAACACTGCTACATACAACTGTTTGCTTCATAAGATTAATAATAGTCATATAATGTCATATTATACAGAAAAACAATAACATTTAAAAAAAACCCTGAGTGCCATCATAGCACGAGTCACACGGCTCACACCACACAACCACAGTACATATCTTAGACCTATATCTGATGAGATAAAACAGAGATGGAAAACTCACTGTGTCAACTTAAGTGAACCCTTAACAAGATTGAACTTTTTCAACAAACTGACTTTGTTCATGAACTTTGAAGAGGCATCATAAAAGAAAAGAGGCTGTTTAAATGTTATGCTTTTATGTGATTTATTCTTTTGAATAATCAAAAGAAAAGGAATGTGACAGAAATATACATTTTATCATTATTATCACTGTTTGCTGCGTACTTTGACATATGCACATAAGTTGTGGCACGTTACTGTATGTGTAAGAACAGGATGTACTTAGAGATAAAACCGCAGATGGTTTTTGTCTTGTTTTGATTGAAGACAATTCCAGTTGAAGCCAGAACTGAGCCTTTCTAAAGACAAGAGAGGAGCGATGTATATAATTCTGATCTGAACTAATGTGAGACAAAACTGATTCATGACTTGTATGTTGTTACGCCCAGCCTAGGGGTCACTGAACGCAGCATGAAAGTGGCACCCTTCCCCTGGTCCCAAGCAGTGGACACACCGGTTTCTCAAGTTAAATGAATATATTTATTTTACAAAAGGGTGGTTAACAAAAAAACCACAGTGAGCAGCACCAACTAACACAACAAACAAAATGACATTTATCTCTCTCACAAACCTCTTACATAGAAAGGGAGACTGCCCACTGTGATCACTTAACAAAAGTCTCTTTACAGAAATCATTGCTTTCACTCGACGTGTCCGTGCTGGTAGCCAGAGAAAGGTTCGCCACGCCCTCTGACCCTCTGAACCCCGGACGACGTCACGAAGGTGTCTTTTTTCCTGGCGCTACCTGGGATCTCTCTGGCAATCCACTGCTGATCCGTCACAATAGCGTCCAATCGTCGCCGAGTTACTGCGCAGTTGATTTGCATATCTGATTGACAAAAAACACACACAGGACACAACACAAACGGAACGACCGCAGTCGTAACAATGTTGTCATTGCTATAGCAATTAAATAAACTATTGCGGAGCCTGTAAAAAATGTGAGATCGTTTTCTACTAATGTGTCATGGAAGTTTGTGAAATGAGTTGAAAGGAGAAGAAAGAAAGACTATAATGATTAATTGGGGCTGTTTTGGAAGTGTGTACTGGAATCTAGTTGCATGAAAGTTTTTCGCAAAACAATATCGATGTTCCTAAAATTTTGACAAAGTATATTTGCGCTTTGAACGTGTTTCCATTGATGGTTGTTCTAGGCAGCAGCGTTGTTTGTGAAATATCATCCCATGAGATTTCACTGCTGTCACCTTCGGAGCTTCAGATCGACCATCGCCCTGATAGTGTTAGAGTGAATGAATCTGCTAATTGTCTGGTCAGTAAAAGTCCTCGCCAAACACTTTAAAGGCACTAACAAACCAGCTGGTTAAAGTTATAAGGGTCTTTACATGTGGTCCCTACATTGTCAGGTTGAAATATTAAGTGCAAATATGCTCAGCACTTAACAACAAATTCTAAATGTATGTAATGCTTTTTACACAGTGCTGCACTCGACACTTTACAGAACAGAGAAAATATTTATCTGTTAAAAAACAAAACTTAAATATTCAAAAACTAACAGATAATAAAAGTAAACCTTCACGGTGCCGAGTGTAGGAATCACTCTGATCATCACTCCCAGAGCGTGATCAGGACTTCCTCCATGTATGTCACATCCTGTGACATATAATTGTCCCCATTGCACTTTTGCGATATATTAGAATATCGAAATGTCTGAAAAACAACCTCATGAAAGCGTGAAAATGTTTTATAGATATTTGATTGTTTTTTCGAAATTCACGTATTTCCATTACCAGTTTTTTTATAGCGATATTTACATTTTGCGAATTTCCAAGGGTAATGGAAACGCAGCTTCTGTGAGAATAATAATGCTAATGGTGTAAGTTGTTACTGCTGGTGGAATTAGTAAAACCAAGTTTCAGGTGGGGCAGACAGCCTACCACTGTAGTGGTTTGTGTCATGCTAACGCAGGCAACACCAATCAACACTCACACAGATATATTACGGCCATGAAGTGAGCCGCCAGTCGCTCATCGGACATTTAAATGTCACTGTCTACCTTCAGAGTTGAATGTACGAAAAGAAGG
The DNA here is from genome assembly GCA_020466265.1 of Siphamia tubifer. Classification (NCBI taxonomy): domain Eukaryota; kingdom Metazoa; phylum Chordata; class Actinopteri; order Kurtiformes; family Apogonidae; genus Siphamia; species Siphamia tubifer. The sequence continues at coordinate 34,239,339 of CM035799.1, forward strand.
AAACTGGGCAATGTGGGTCCGCCTACTAAACTACAGCTAACAACAAACAAACCAAAAATCAAAAGTGATAAAGCTGAACGGCAGATGAGCCAGATAGTAATGTAGCCTACAGTCATTAAGATTGGTTCAATGTTAAGTTGAAGGTGAATCAGACGTTCCACCTGTTAATTCAATAAATTACGGATGTAATGTGAATGCGCCGTAATAATAGCCTTGGTCACAACTGGACTTGCTGACCACCACGATGTGATCTGCTTTGAGAAAAGTGGGGATAAATGCATTGCAACCAATGTGGACAGAAATATCTAACATGACTTCCAAAGATTAAAAAAATGCAGCAGCATACTCCATCAAGAGTGAGGGAAATTATTTGGTCAGAGCAATTACCACAACATGTATCACATGCGAATACGTCCATACGTTAATAGTCCAATTACTGAATTAGTAGTAGCCTAAAAAAATCGAATATTGAAACTGTCGCAGTTGCCATCTCCAAATTGCAAGAAAAGCAAAAAAAAAAAAAAAAACACTGCAAATTTTACTGCAACTGTTTGTAAAAGGTCATTCGTGGCCAATGACATAAATGTCTGTGAATTACTGGGGGAAATTAAATTGTACATGGCGTGTAGCACAGTTGTGTTGTTGTCATAGAGACCTTGTGAAAGTTCATAACAGCAATTAGTTGACATTAGTAATGCACTATGGCACAAAAGTAAGCCTTTGTTTGTGCTTTGATGATAAGGCAGAACGGAAGTGTGAGGATATTAATGATAAGAGTGAACTTGTGGCTCCATGGGAAGGGGATGCAGATGAGAGTTAGTTTACAGCTGGAGCCAAATCAGGGGGCAGCACTTATAGGCAATATGTATGACAATGGTCAGAGTGGAAAAGTTAGAAAGGGCAATGAAATTAGTTTAATATCTTTGTTGTTGTATGTTGTAATGGTGGGGAACTTTGCACTGCAATTGGCTATAGTACTGGAAAGTCACCTTCTAAGTTTTGGATCATTTGGTGGAGTTGTGCAGGTGTTAAGTGTTCCACAGACAAACAGGAAACACTACAGACAGAGATTTGTTGCAACATTAGGTGGATGATCTTTACAGAACTTTCTCTCCATGTAGTGAATGTTGGTCATCTCCATGGTAACGGGACCACAGCTCCAGTTTTGGGACCATTCTGGTCAATGGGATGAAAGCTGAACTATGTCCTTTGTCTAGTTTCTTTTCTTTCTTTATCCATTTAATTTTTTCTTTTTTGTTGTTGTTTTTATGCACTTCCACATCTTATAGTTACAGCATTTTGGATATTAATTCATATTTGTATATAAAAGTAACAAGTAACTAGTAACAAAAGCAACATTGTATGATTATCATATACCAACTTTGTTTGTTTTTCCATTTCCTCATTTTGTGCTAAAATTAAAAATGGAAAAAAAAACATATAAGGACCGAGGGGTGGGGGTGGGGGGTCAGACTTAAAATATACTCCCACTCTCCATCAGGAGTTCTTTCTGCAGTTTGCCCTTGCCTTCTTCCAGGATTTTGATCAGTATCTGAAAACAGTTCAATGATCCAATCATACCTTATGGTGCTCTAGAGAGTGCACTGTTTGGTTTTTATGTTCTCAAAAGGAATAAAATATTGACCACAATAACCCAAAACTGCCCTTTCATTTCCCAAGCTCAACTACATTAACCATTTTACCTCTGGAAGGAAAATGTCGAAGACTAAATCCAGGAGTCTTTTTGCTCCTGTGCACCTGTGACCTTTGAACTCCTCAATGGCCCTGAGTAGCTCCAAGATGTATTGAAAAGAAAAGTACAAATCAATAAATTCATCTTTTATATGTTACATCGATGATAAAAACACACTGGCATGGACCTCCTGGTTACTAGAGCCTTCAGTTTTAAATTCTGTTTCAGCTTAATTGAGTTGGATGGGTTCTGTCATAAGGACATCCCATCCACAGACCTTAAAGAGTACAACTCAATATAACAATGATTAAATTCTGGCAAGTTTAGCCCATAAAGACCCAGTGGTACTTTTAAAGTAGTTCCAAAATGGATTTTTCTTCCTGTTTAACATTTTTAAGTGATTTATCACCATTCATTAGAATATTATCCTCTGTATCAGGGCTCTACACTAACTTTTTTTTCCAGGAGCACACGTGCCCCTAAGTTAAAAAATTTAGGAGCACACAAAAAAAATAGGGGCACAAGTCGGTTTTAGTTTTAAATGTTTATTTATTTACAGTGCAGTACTTGCGCACAGATACCAACATTCTTGAATGACTGCTGTCATTTGTGTTAATTTAGAGCAGACCATAACATAACTTTGTATTATGGGATGCTTTGTCCTTTGATACATTTTACAACGTTGTATTGGCTGCCTTGTTATTAGATACATTTTAGAATGATTAACCCTTTAACTCCTGAGACTGAGACACAGTAAAAAATAAAATAAGATAAAATAAGCAACACAATGAACAAAAAACTGTTAAAGTGATCAATAAAATGAATAAAAATGAATAATAAACCAACAAAATAATATGTAACATGAACAAAGTAAGACACTAACAGAACACAATTAAAGAAAAATAATAAAATTAAAAAAAACAGAAAAATAAACAAAATAATCAACATCAACAGAAACTAATATATATTCACAAAATAAGAAATAACGTGGAAAAAAGGGCAAAAAACAAAAACCCACAAAACCCAAAATGAAGTAAAAAAAAAAGGAATAAATAACTAGTGTTGTAATTTAGTTCCAGTAGTTTTAGTTTGGGCTTTTTCTTTTTCTTAATCACTTGCTTTTCGACACCTGTACATCAGTTCCATGAACAAAATTCTCAGTAAAATAACAGTTAAAAAACACTTGAATTTGTCTGAATTTTTAAACTAAACCATCCACTCAGAACGTGTCAGCGCTGACGCATCAGGAGTTAAAGGGTTAATCCTTTCAATATGTGCCGTGTTTGTCTCGACTATGTGGAGCTGTTCGCGCAGTTTTAATTCATTTCTAGTAGACTTTCATTAGCTCCTCAGGTCTGTGTGTCTTATTGTGTGCTGCAAGAAGCACTCGCACATGTGTGACTGTTTTGTTTTCCTCGTTCGAACGCTGAAATATTTGCTCGCAAATGCGAGTGAAATGGGCGCACTGTAGAGCCCTGCTCTGTATTATGCCTTTCTTCAATAAAAATTAGGTATTTTCCCATATTTAATTTACTGACCATGTAGATGTTCATGAAAGCTCAGATTAAAGTTAATTGTCATAATATCAGAAACAGAGAAAAATGAAGAAAATGTTACTTTTTCAACAAAATCTATCATTAACTGAAGATAAACCAGGAGTCTCCATCCACTGTCATTGATCCAAATCCATTGGTTTAGCTGGTGAATTAATGTTGTAGAAGATGACAGTGTTTCCATGGCAACTACAGAGCCTCTGAACATCCAAATGGGTCATATCTGATGAGTACGAAATGATGATAAACTGCATTTTTCATCTACAATTTATGTGTATTGATAGGTTTAATGGATCAGAAGTTATTACCTCTGCCAAGAAGGTATTAAATTCGGGTCAGTTTGGTTTTTTGTCTGTCTGTCTGTCTGTCTGTCTGTCTGTCTGTCAGCAGGATTATGCAAAAACCTCTGAACGGATTTTGATGAAACTTTTAGGAATGATAGATAATGGGTCAAGGAAGAACCCATTAGATTTTGAGCAATGAAGGTCAAAGGTCAAGGTCACACTAAAGGTCAACAGCCTTGTTAAAACTGTGGTTGTTTGTATCTTCATGTGTTAAACATACAAACACACATTATCATTCAATATAACTGTTAAATGTAAAAGTATATGATCTCAGACAGATATTTATCATCACATAATGTAAATGTTTTGCATTTGCTGAATGGTTTTACAAGGTGCCTCTGCATCACACTGTCAGTTCCAGTCATGAATTTAGGACAGAGGACACCCAAATTTAGGACAACAGGACGGTGCACTCTAGACTCCATTCTGTGGATGAAATAAAGACGTGCATTTGAAACAACGCTGATGTGTAGAAAAATGTACAAATTATAAGGTTAACACCACATGTGCTTATTTTTGTGTATAATGTCCTCTTTTTCAGTCCAAATATTGTCTCTACACACTGTCCTGCATCAATAAACACAAGGGATGGGAACGTTATCCAATACTCACATTTAATTGTGACATTTGTACATGATCCAAGTGCATGAAAAGTTTGTAGTGATTAACTTTGATCTGTGCAATAGAATACATTTTTAATTGTTTTTCTTTTCTGTAGACCCATGTTACCACATTCTGAAGATTTATCCATTTTTCATTCTGGGTCTGTAAATAAAAATCACTTCTTTAAAGAGTCGATTTATTTATTTAGTTTTTATTTTTTTTAATTGAAAAACTAATAACTTAATGATCCTCAGATTTAAGATACACAGCAAAAAATCCAAATCTGATCACACTTAAAATTAGACAGAATCACCTGAAGAGGAACTTTTCACAGATATAAGATATACAAACTGATTTATAGAAAATAGATCTGGAAAATCTGATTTAAGAAATCTGATCAAGATTATTTTCACTTGTTCCATTGACAACTTTTTTTTTTTTAATTCAAGATTTGTTCTTGTTTAAGTCATGCAACAAAAAAATCTCACAATGGAACAAGTATATTTATCTTGAAATATCTAAAATTTCTTGAAATAGCATTTTCTACATCTATTGTATAAAATTCCATTCATATATTTCACTGGAAAGTTACTCTTTACGTGATTCTTATTTTAACCCATAAGACCCAGTTACACTTCCAGTCATTCTTACTGTATAGAATAGAGCTTGTTTTTTCCATAGACATTTAATTCTGACAGTTTTTTAATAATTGTGCCATTTTTTTCCCCTTACAATTAACTTTAAACTCAGAAAAAAATTTTTTTTTCTCACAATCCAAGTATTTTTTCTCAGAATTGTGACATTTTCTTCATATTTCTGTATTTTTCTCTAAGAATTGTCTTTTTTCCCTTCAGAATTCCCCTTCCTTTCTTCAAAATTCTGACTTAAATCTCAGAATTCCAACAAGTCCAACAAGTCACATCTTCTGTTTTTCTCATAACAACAACAATAATAAAGCATCTATTGGACTTTAATGTTTTTAGTTTGTCCCTCCAGTCACCATAATCCTCTTTTGTAACTTCTACATTACACTCACCACAGATTCGTGAGGAGCTAAAGGTGTCAAGTGTGATGAGATATTTGGACTATAAAAGACAAAAATACACTTAGTAAGATGTATATTTTTTTGCAGTGTGATGTGATATTGTATTGGCCCCATGTGAAAAAGATCCTTGGAATTACTCTGCGATAAGTAGGTGTAATATAAAATCAAAGTGAAGTGGATGGAGTGGACATCTTTTTTTAAGTACCCCCTCTCCTTCCTCATCCTATAAATGTTTGTGTATATCCCCCAGGGTAGGAGGAGTCGGAAATAAAATTGATATGGTTTACATTTCCCAATCTGAGAACCCAGCTTCGACGTTTACTGAAGCTGGAAGACGATTGCAGACCATTAATTTGTGCATGTATTCACTGTTACGCCGGCGGCTAAACGAATGCATATTTATGACATGTGACAAAATGATGGAATGAGGCCTCCAGAAATGAGGCTTTTACAGAAATCCCACTCCGCCGTGCATGTGCATCCCTCATTCACACCGCTTTCCTCTTATTCGTCTGCTGTATCTGCCTCCGTCTCGCTCTTATGTCTCTGCGTCTGTCCTCGTATCAACCCATCTATATATAGCCCAGTCTCTCCCACGACTTGTTTCTGTCGTCTGCTTTACTGGAAAAGTGAGGACGAGTGGGCTTCTGCTGCCGACGGCTGAATGTACAGCTTTGTCTTGGAGATAGAAAAAGAAAGAAAGAAAAACCAGAGGCCGGAGAGGAAGAAAGCGCCATTGACAGCCTAGCTAAACACCAGTCAGCCCCTGTCCCCCTCTCTCTCCATTGTCTCTGAGGGCGCGACGTCAGCAGAGCGGAGGAATCTGGAGAGAGGGAGGACGGAGAGGGAAGAGTCGAGGCTTTGTTTTCGCCGCTTTCGCCTCAGAGAATGGGTGAAAGTGCAGAGAGAGGAGAAAGAAGGAAGGGATGGGGACGTAGGAGAGGGCACTGGGTTGACCTCGCTGCAGGATCCCCTCCCTCGACACTGTAAACAGGCCCACCCACCGACCCACCGTGTTTACGTACACTGGAAAAAATACTAATCTAACCAAGTGTATTTTTCTCATTTCTAATCGAATATCTCATCACACTGAACACATGTTTTAGCTCCAAATGTTAGACTATGCGTTTGACCTTTTAAGGTGGCTCAAGGTCAAAGGTCACGATGCTATTTTGGAGCCTACATGTAATTTCCTATATGTCAATAATAGTAACCGACCACTCCTGTTGGAGTTGTAACCATTTAAAATCATGTGACCTCACTCAAGGTCAAAGGTCATGGCGCCATTGTGAAACCTATGCCAGGTTTCTCATCTGTCAATAATAGTAACTAAGTCTAGAGTTTAGTTGGTAGAGCGGATCGTTCAATGACTGAAAAGTTGCCGGTTTGCGTCCCGGGTCTGGCTGTCCACATGTTGAAGTGTCCTTGAGCAAAGACACTGAACCATGACTGAAAGAACCTTAGAAACCGACTGGTGTGTGAGTGTGTGTGTGAATGGGTGAATGTGAGGTTAATGTAAAAGCACTTTGAGCAGCATGAAGGTGGAAAAGTGCAGGTAAAAAAAAAAAAGCCTCCACTTATTTTTCCATTATTGTCCATTTTAGTTTTGTAGGTATTGACCCACTGACCTCTGACCTCTTGGGTCAACAATAGTTTAAACTCTATACACACAAGATGCAAAATTGAAAGACTGGTATTTTGGTGCTCACTGGAAGTCTGTAAGATGAATAGTTAATAAGCAATATCTGAAATTTGGTTTTGACCTTTGACCTTGAGTCAAAAAGAAATTATATGCAAAACTGAGTATACATGAATGAAAAGCCTATTTATGATTCTGCCCAATCTCTAAAGACATGACCCTAAATATATTAAAACGAATAACAAAACGGTTAATAAATAAATTAATAAAAATAAAATGTGACTTTAATTAAAATGTATTTCCAGACTGAATTACATCAATTATATTAAAATCATTCGTTACTATTACAATAGACATTAGATGCATTTGAAACACAAAGATGAAAAGAGGAAGGTTTTTAACCTGGATTTAAAAATGTTCACACGTGGAGCTGTTTTAAGATTATTTCAATGAAAAGAAAATCTAAACGTGACCAAGTGTATTTTTCTAAATTTTTTGTCCAAATATCTACGCAACACTCAGACAGAATTACCTCAACAGGAACTTTTCAGTCAGATATAAGAAGTGATTTAGAGACAATAGATCTGGAAAATGTGATTTAAGAAATCTGACAAAGATCATTTTTATTTGTTCTATTGGCAGATTTTTTTTTTTATTCAATGTTTGTTGTTGTTTAAGTCATGCAACAACAACAAAAATCTCGCAGCGGAACAAGTATATTTATCTTGAAATATATTTGTGTTAATTTAAAAATTTATTTCATTTATTTTTTGCTTTATTGAAGCTTTTTTTGTGCTTAATTCAAGAATATTTTTGGCTTAATTCAATGTATTTTTTCTTCATTCAACACATTATTTTGCTTAATTCAAGATGTTTTTTTGTTTAATTCAACATTTGTTTTCCATTGGCTGATATTTTTTTTTACTTTTTTTAAACTCGGTTTCTAAGGGGGTATTTTTTACAGTGTAGCCTTAGAGACGGGTGAGAGTGCAAAGAGAAAAGAAAGAATGGATGTGGATGTTGGAGAAGACAGTGGGCTGACCTCACTGCAGGATCACCTCCCCTGGCCCTGTAAACATAACACGAACAGGCCCACCCACCAGCCCACCATGTTTAGATTGAATACTTACATATGTGCTGTGATCACACACAGCACGGCTGCAGATGGTCATGGTTCCCACCGCACCGCCCTCTATCCTTACCCACATGCTAAGTGTTGATTACCGCTCCCTCTCAACTCATCATGTTTCAGTTAGGGTGTAATCACACACATTACATTCATCATAAGTTGGCAAATCTGCCCCAAGTTGCCTATTGTTTATCCAATTAATTCAACTGTTACTGGATCTGCAGGTGCGTCTTCCACTTCAGAAGAAAACGTGTCCAATTTGTTTCAATCAAAGAATGAAATTGAGAGAAATGACAAGACACGCACTGTAAAAAACGAAATATTCCCAAGTGTACTTTTCTCATTTTAGTCCAAATGTCTCATCCAGTCAGACAAAATCACCTAAAGAGGAACATTTCAGTCAGATATAAGAACTGATTTAGAGACAATATGTCTAGAAAATCTAAATTTCAAGAAATCTAACCGAGACAATTTTTACTTGTTCCATCAGCTGATTTTTTTTTTCTTGATTCACGAGTTTTGTTTAATTCAAGATATTTTTTTGCTTAATTCAAGCAAAAAAAAAAAAAATAAAAAAAAAAATAAAATATATATATATATATATATATAAATAAATGTGTATGTATATGTATATGTATATATATATATATATATATATATATATATATATATATATATATATGAAAAAACACAAAAAAAACTGTAATACAAGATCTAAAAAAAAAACTACCAATGGAACAAGTAAACATTATATGGTCAGATTTCTTGACAACATTTTCCAGGTCTACTGTTTAACTAGAACAGCACTCAGAGAGCGCAGACTCCGCCAAGGCAGAGCAGCCCCCACCCCCTTTTCACTTCTGTGAGCAGCGATTGACCAAATGAAGTCCCCTACACCCCCACTGATCACCACCTAAACTTAATCACCAGTATCAACATTTCCTAAAAATTTCAGTGAAATCTGTGCAGAATTTTTTGAGTTATTTTGCTTTCAAACAGAAATAAATAATAAACAGCAGCAAAAACATAACTTTAGAAAAAAAATTGTTTTTATATGTGACTGAAAAGTTCCTCTTTCTGTGATTCTGTCTGATTTTAGGTGTGATGAGATATTTGGACTAGAAATGAGAAAAATACACTTAAAATTACATTTGTTTGCAGTGTGTTAATGACTTTGGAAATGGTAAATGGACTGCATTTATATAGCGCTTTTCCACCTTCATGGTGCTCAAAGCGCTTTACATTAGCCTCTCATTCACCCATTCACACACACACTCATACACCAGTAGGTTTCTAAGGTCTATGGTAAGTCCTACTGGGGGCCTAAGCCGGGTTCAGTGTCTTGCCCAAGGACACTTCGACAGCCAGAGCCGGGACGCGAACCGCCAACGTCTCGGTCATTGGGCGACCCACTCTACCAACTGAACCACAGCCAAATGTGAGTTGGATTCTTCCTGTCACTTGTTTTTCATATTCTGTCACTGGAAAAATATAAATCTGACCAAGTGTATTTTTCTCATTTCTCATCACACTTAAAATCAGACAGAATCACCACTTTTCAGCGAGATATCAAAACTGATTTATAGACAAAATCTGATCATTTAAACTTGTTCCAGTAACAAATACATTTAACCCATGAAAAAAAGAGAAGAAAGATGTTTTTGAAACTAATTCAGAACGTTGTTGAATGAGTAGTGAACATTTTATTGGGATAATTCATTTATATTGGATATGTTTTGGATGTTTATTACCTCCACCAAGGAGGTTATGTTTTTACCAGAGTTTGTTTGTCTGTTATTTAGCAAGATAACTCAAAAAGTAATGGACGGATTTTGATGTAATTTTAAAGGTAGGTTGGTAATGGAGAGATATGGAAATGATTATTGTGTGAGAGAGACAGAGAAAGAGGGAGGGAGAGAGAGACAGAGAGAGAGAGAGAGAGAGAGAGAGAGAGGGAGGGAGAGGGAGAGAGAGAGAGAGAGAGAGAGACAGTGAGAGAGAGGGAGGTAGAGAGAGAGAGGGAGAGAGCGACAGAGAGAGAGGGAGAGAGAGACAGAGACAGAGAGAGAGGGAGGGAGAGAGAGAGACAGAGAGAGAGGGAAGGAGAGAGAGAAAGGGAGGGAGAGAGAGAGAGAGAGACAGAGAGAGAGGGAAGGAGAGAGAGAGAGGGAGAGAGAGAGACAGAGAGAGAGGGAGAGAGAGAGACAGACAGACAGAGAGAGACAGAGAGACAGAGAGAGACAGAGAGAGAGAGAGAAACAGAGAAATAGAGAGTCTGTCTGTTAGGAAGATAACTCAAAAAGTTATGGACAGATCTTGATGAAAATTTCATGCAGTGTTGTGGGTGTCACAAGGAAGAAATGCTTAGATTTTGGTGATGATCCAGGAAGAGATACTGGATTCTGGATCACTTTGACATTTATTCTCCATTTACCGCAATGTAAAATGTCAAAGTGATCCAGAATGCAGGATCTATTCCCAGATCATCACCAAAATCTAAGCATTTCTTCCTTGTGACACCCCCAACATGTCATGAAATTTTCATCAAGATCTGTCCATAACTTTTTGAGTTATCTTCCTAAAAGACAGACAGACAGACCGACAGACAGACAGACAGACAGACAGACAGACAGACAGACAGACAGACAGACAGACAGACAGACAAACAAACTCCAGTGGTAGAAATAATAAAGTTTAATGGATGAAAAGTAATTAAACCATTAAAAATAGTCAAAGACACAAATGATCACATGACTCACGTGGAGTTAAAATCCAGAGAATAAAAGTGGGTCTTCAGAATGGGCCGGGCCGGGCCGGTCCTTGGGCGGGAGGGTGAGGGGTGTGGTCGTGTATAAACCCAGGGACAGTGGCTTTTCTGTTGCCCTTTTGTTTTTCAAGGCCCTCTGTCCTCACGCCCCGCACTCGTCCATCCATCCATCTCTCTCTGTCGTCTCTCTCTCTTCCCTCTTCTCTCTCTCTCTCTCTCTCTCTCTCCTCCTCTTCTCTCACTCTCTCCCTGCCTCCAGTGGGTATACGACTCTTCTTCCTCCACAGACTCCTGTCAGCTCTGCAGCACCAGCACCAGCAGCATCAGCATCAGCATCAGCATCAGCATCCAAGCCTTTTGGGAGCAGGACAAAAAAAAAAAGAAGAACCATGTTGACGTTTTTGGCACTGGCGTCTGTTGTCCTCCTGGGAATAGGTAAAAAAAAACAAAACAACATAAACAAGAGTAATTCTGCTTTTAATTGTATTAACTTTTCTTTTGGTGGACGCTTAAAAGAATCAACTAAGTGTTTGATCAACTGAAGATGTAGGAAATGTAGAAATGATCTTTCCTCTGATCTGAGGTTAAAGGTCAAATGAGGATATTTAAGGATTTTTTCAAAGTTAGTCAATAATAATCTTAATTGATCTGAGGATGGTGTCATTCCTCCTTTTTTCCTATGATTCATCACTAAAATGCAAATATTTTAATTGATGTTTCTGATTTAAAAACAGCAAAGCATTTCAAAAACATCTGTATTTTACCAAATGTATTTTCTCATTTATAATCCAAATATCTAATCACATTAAAAATGAAACAGAATCACATAAAAAGTGTCTTTTCAGTCAGATATATAGAACAATTTTTTTTTAAGAAAAATTTATTTTATTTCAAGAAATCTTACCAAGATCATTTTTACTTGTTCTATTAACAGATTGTTTTTGGGGCTTGAATTAAGCCAAAAAAAAAATATTTAATTGAACCAAAAACAAATCTACTAATGGAACAAGTGAAATGATCATGGTAAATGTTCTTGAAATAAGATTTTCCACCTTTGAGGTTAAAGGTTAAATGAGGATATTTAAGGATGTTTACTGTTTTTTTCTTCAGTGCTGACCTGAAAATGATTAATTTAATAATAAAGTCAGTCAATAATAATCTTAATTGATCTGAGGATGGTGTCATTCCTCCTTTATTCCCATGATTCATCACCAAAATGCAAACATTTTAATTGATGTTTCTGATTTAAAAACAGCAAAGCATTTCAAACACATCTGATCTTATCAAATGTATTTCTCATTTATAATCCAAATATCTAATCACATTAAAAATAAAACAGAATCACCTAAAAATTGTCTTTTCAGTCACATATGTATATATATATATATAACACATTTTTTTTTAGAAAAATAGATTTTTATTTCAAGAAATCTTACCAAGATCATTTTTACTTGTTCCATTGGAAGATTTTTTTGGGCTTGAATTAAGCAAAAAGATCATAAAAATCTTCAATTGAACAAAAAACAAATCTACTACTTTTTTTTCTTAACTTAATAATAATAAAGTCAATCAATAGACTTAGTGGTGAATTAATTTGTCCTTTAAAACATTGTCCTTCCTTTCATTATCACCAAATGAAAGAACTTTAATTGATATACTGAAAAAAAAAATGACAAAAAAGTGGATTTTTCTCATTTCTAGTCCACATGTCTCATCACACTTAAAATCAGACAAAATCACCTAAAGACGAACTTTTCAGTGAGAAGCAAGAACTGATTAAAAAAAAAACAAAAAAAACATTTTAATTTCTTCCACTGACTGGTTTCTTTCTTTTTTTTTTTTTTTTTTTTTTTTTTTTTTGCTCGAACAAAAAACAATCTGTTAATGGAATGAGTGAAAATATCTTGGTAAGATTACTTGAAATAAGATTTTTAAGATTTATTTTCTAAAAAAAAAACCTATATCTTGCATCTCATTGAAAACGTCCTCTGTAGGTCATTCTGTTTGATTTTAAATGTGATTAGAAATTAGATTAGAAATGACAAATATACACTTTGGGAAGACTAGGATTTTTCCATAATGATTGATCAAAAAAAGGTAATACAATGCAAAAAATGTAAAGCTTACCAAGTGTCTTTTTCTTATTTATACTCCAAAGATATATATATATATATATATATATATATATATATATATATATATATATATATATATATATGTCTTAAAATAAGACAGAATCACCTAAAAGTCATTTTTAGTGAGATATAACATCTGATTTAGCAACAATTTAGACATTAGCAGATAATTTTTTTTCTTGAATTAAGCTAAATAAACAAATATCTGCAAATGGAACAAGTACATTTATTTTGTGTAATGAGATATTTTAGGCAAGACAAGGCAAATTTATTTCTATATCACATTTCATGTCCAGGACAATTCAAGGTGCTTTACATAAAACATATAAGAAAATAAAAAATAAGACAATTAAAATAAGAAACACACACATACACACAGCATTCATTCACAAAAAAAAAAAAAAAAAACATTTGAGAAAAAATGTAAAAGACAATTAATAATTTCAGTAAAAGCTCCAGTGAACAATAATGTTTTTTTAGGTTTTATAATTTAAATGAACTGACAGTTTTTCTCAGACCTCAGATATTCAGGTCGTTTATCCACAGGTGAGGAGCAGAACAACTGAATGGTTTGTTTGGTTCTGATTTTTGGAACACACAGTAAACCTGTTCCTGATGACCTATGACCTATGACCTCAGGGCTCTGGATGCTTCATATAGAACCAGCAGGTCTAAGATGTATTTAAGTCCAAGGTCGTTTAGTTCTTTATAGACCAGGACTAACATGTTGAATTATAACCTTTGACCCACAGAAAGAAAATGTAAGGGTTTGAGGATCGCTGTGATAAGGTCCAGTTCCCTGGTACTGGTCACGACTCTGGCAGCAGTGTTTTTTTTTTTTTTTTACTATAAATAAGAAAAATAAATCACATAGGATATAGATTTTTCACTATTCTATTGTTCTTTTTTGATCAATCATTACAGAAAAATCCTAATAGGAATTATAATACTGTGTAAAAGAAGGAATTATAATGTCCTCAAAGATGCATTAATTCACCACTAAGCTTTTTTTCTTTTTTTTTTTTTACTTAATTCAAACAACAACAAAAAATCTGTCCATGGAACAAGTGAAAATTGTCTTGGTACTGTAGGATTTCTAAAAATAACATTTTTAAGATCTATTTTCCTAAAAATCAGTTCATATATCTGACTCACAAGTTCATCTTTAGGTGATTCTGATTTATTAATTTGTGATTTATTGTAATCACTGTGTTTGTGTGTGTGTGTGTGTGTGTGTGTGTGTGTGTGTGTGTGTGTGTGTTTGTGTGTGTGTGTGTGTGTGTCCGCAGAGACATATCATACTATAACTCAATGAATACTTGAGATATTACCATTAAATTACATGGGCATATAAATCTAGCTAATGCACATCAGATGCCATTTTCCATTTGAGTAAAGGTCAAAGGTCAAAATCAAATTATCACTTATAACTCAAGAACAGAGTGTCACAGTGTCACTTTCAGATTGGTACCAAACCAATGAAAATTATCACCTACGACCAATAGTTTTTGAGATCTCTGGAGGTCAAAGGTGACATGTCGCAAAATTAACTTCTGTAAGCATAGACATGTCACGCTATAACTTAATCAATACGGGATATATTATCATAATATTAAATGCACTGATGCATATATACATATAATGAAATTATCGATAGTACAAAAGGTCAAAGGTCAAGGTCACACTTAACAGAAAGGTTAAAATCAGATTATAGGCATTCTCTGAATACTTGTTTTAAGACTAGAAATAAGAAAAAAATAAACTTGGTAAGATTTGCATTTTTTTTTCATTATAGCAATTAATATTGTTGAATTTGGTTATAATCCTGTGTAAAGGGAGGAATGTCAATGTCCTCAATGATAAATTAATTCTCTACTAACCCTATTGACTGACTTTATTATTATCAAGTTCATTCATTTTCAGGTAAGCACTGAAAAAAGAAAAGAGGAAAAACATTTTAATATCCTTGTTTAACCTTACATATTGAAGATGATATTTCAAGAAATCTTACTGACATCATTTTTATTTGTTCCATTGGTAGATATATTTTTTCTTACCTTGCATTGTTTTTAAACTTGTTTTTATAGGAGTGTTTTTGACAACTTGATGTCATTTGTATTCAGACTGTAATACCTGTACAGCTCTATTTATCTAATGGCTCTGAACTTACATAGTTAAAGACTGATCTTTTTGGTTTGTTTGTTTTTGGAAGAGCTTTTTGCTTTCAAGCACTCACCACCTCACTGGAAACCCCCCCCCCCAAAAAAAAAAAACAAAAAACAAAACCGGTCCTCTCAAAACAAGCTAAAGAAAATAAAATCTATGTTTTGCTTGAATTAAAAAAAAAAAACAAACAAACATAAAACTGTCAAAGGAACAAGCGAAAATTATCTTGTTCAGATTTTTTAAATCAGACTTTTTTCTATTGTCTATAAATCAATTGTTATGTTTGACTGAAAAGTTGCCAGAACTGGTTGTCAGTTTTGGCAACTTTACCAGCTTCTGCTTTTTAATGCACTTAGACACAAATTATACAATCACATGGATGGAGGGAGAGAAAAAGAAAAAAGAAAAGAGGTGTATGTACGTCTGTATATATATATATATATATATATATATATATATATATATATATATATATATATATATATATATATATATATATGTGTATACATTTATATATGTATTTATATATACAATTTTGGGATAACAGTGCACAAGGTGGTGTAAATTGGTCACTAAACAATAACTTAATGTTTTGCCAAGGACATAACCGCAAAGTAAATTATTATATATTTTTTTTAATTATGATTTTATTTATTTATTTATTTATTTTGACAAAAAGTACTACATTTTTTTTTTCTCTCTCACTTTGAATGAAGGTATGTATGTAAAATAATGCAATCCTCTGTTTCAAATTACGCACAACAATCTATTTCATCTGTAATACTGAGACACTTAGGTGGGGATTAAAACATTAAACACATATCTTTGTATAATAGAGTATGTAAAAATGCTATGGTAATGTGATAATGGAAATTTAAATGGTCAGAATGTGAGGCCTTGTATAAGCTCGTTCAGGGTTTCTTGCCTCTTCCTGACAAAGATGTACTATGGGACTCTTTTTTTTATGACTTCTGTGATGCCGAAATAAATAAATGACATGAAATTAACTGAAAAAGTTCCTCTTTAGGTGATTATGTTTTATTACCTCCACCAAGGTTATTGCCAGAGTCTGTTTGTCTGTCTGTTAGTTTGCAAGATAACTCAAAAAGTTATGGACGGATCTTGATGACATTTATACAGTAGGTTGGTAATGGGGAGGTCTGGAAATGATTAGATTTTGGTGATGATCCGGAAGAGATCCTGGATTCTGGATCACTTTGTAATGTATTCTCCATTTACCGCAATGGAGAATACATTACAAAGTGATCCAGAATCCTGGATCTATTCCGGATCATCACCAAAATCTAATCATTTGTTCCTTGTGACACCCCCCAACAC
The DNA here is from genome assembly GCA_020466265.1 of Siphamia tubifer. Taxonomy (NCBI): domain Eukaryota; kingdom Metazoa; phylum Chordata; class Actinopteri; order Kurtiformes; family Apogonidae; genus Siphamia; species Siphamia tubifer. The sequence continues at coordinate 34,255,751 of CM035799.1, forward strand.
ATCCTAAAAATGTCATCCATAGGTTTTTGAGTTATCTGGCTAACTAACAGACAGACAAACTCTTGCAAAAACATCACCTCCCCCCTTCGAATGAGGAGAGGTCTGCCTTTTCTAGTTTTAAATGTGATGAGATAATTGCACTAAAACTGAGAAAAATACACTGTGTAAGATTTGTTTTTGTTTTTTTTTCCCAGCGCTTCTACTTCCTTTCCTATCAGTTATTTGCATTTTTTTTGTGTCAGCATTTTAATGAACAACTTTAAGCAGGATTTTGTTGACAAGGTTTTGCGTGGGTTGACTGCACCGACAGCAATCACTCAAGGACACTCGGTGGTGAAAGATGCCAACTTTTCTCTCACTGACCAAAAGCATCTACTGATCTAAAACACTAAACCTAACAATTCATGTAAATAATTGGTGGAAAAATGCATCTTTTCATGGTCAACAGATATGACCCATTTGGATGTTCAGAGGCTTCATAGTTACCATGGAAACAGCTTCTATAGCAGGGGTCACATTCAGCTAAATTTGATCTGAAGTGGGCCAAACCAGTAAAAAAAACAACAACATAATAATATATAATATCAACTCCTAACTTTTCTCTCTGTTTTAGAGTGAAAAAAGTAAAATTACATCATGAAAACAAACAATATTAGGCTTTAGTTCATCATTTACATATATGCATTCTAATGTACACATCATAGTGCATCTACAGACACACAAAATATTTAGTATTAGGTGGGATATTATTCAAATTGTACTTACTGATACTTCTCTGAAGACATTTGTAATATTTCATATTTGTTCTGATTATTGAGATATTTTTTGTGAAATTATACTTTGCTTTAGTGTCACTAAATGAAGAAAAAAAACATTTACAAAGATAAACTTTTTTTTTTACTTGTGAATATTTATAGGTTATTATATTATGAGACTGAATTGGTCTGAATGTGGACCATAAACTAAAATGATTTATATCTTAGCATAATTTTTGCATTTGATAAATTCATCCAAAGGGCCGGATTTGGCCCACGGGCCACATGTTTGACACCTCTATTCTATAGCATTGATACACCAGTAAAACCCATGGATTTGAATCAGTGACAGTGGATGGAATTGCATGATTTATCTTCAGTTAATGATAGATTTGACTGAAAATGTAACTTTTTTTCTGTTTTTGATAACATAACCATCCATTTTAAAATGAGGTTTTATTAATGTTTTCATGGTCAATAAATTAAATACAAAAAAACCCATAATATATACTGATAAAATGCTAAATATAGAGGATAATATTATTTAGTAAATGGTGATAAATCACTTAATAAAGGTTAAATATAGAGAAAATTTAATTTAGGAACCGACACAAAAGTAACACTGAGGCTTCCTGGATTAAGCTTCAGAGAAACATTGAGGCACGAGGCCCTGTTGGTACATTTCGGATAAAATAGTGAACATGTTAAGGTGGCAGGTGTGTGTGGATGGTTGGGGGGGGGGGGGGGGGTGTTTGGCCTGGTTGAGATGCTGAGAGTATTTGCTATGGAAGAAAAATATTGATTCTGCAACCAAAACCAAATTAGCATCGACCATTAAATATTATTCAAGCATAAACAGTACACATGATTAAACTAACATAATCCATATTAATGGAGAATATGATGTTCCCCTTTGACTTTTACAGACAGAATATTCTAGTAATAAGTCAAATATTTACTGAGTGCATGAGGAAACAGTGGCAGAAGTGCAGATACTAACTGAAGTGGATCAGGATCTTTACAATTTTTGCATTTTAAAGCTTAAATAAAACCATGTAGTGCATTTTTTTTTGGGGTGAATGCACTGGGATAAAAAAAATCTAAATCTTACCTCATTTCTAGTCAAAATATCTCATCACACTTACAATAAGACGTTCAGGGGCAACATTTCATCTCCAGTGGGTCAGACCAGTAAAATAAATCATAATAACATATAAATAATGGTAGCTCCAAAATTGTATATGTGTTTTAGTGCAACCCCCCCTCAGTAATTTATGAAAATATTTTTTATAAACTATTCAAACACAAAAGTTGTGAATTAATTACTGAAAAAATGGAATTTTCACAAGAAAAAAATAGGTGCAATTTGAACAATTTTCTGTTTGAATTTATCATTTCTACATCTGATCTACAAAGACAATAAACACTTGGTAACAGAAGCAAGAAATTGTTAAAATTGTGCTTAATTAGACATTTCAGGTTATTCATATCTGTTCAGGTTACTCACATTTTAATGTTACAGGATATTTTGTGAATGTAAATGGTTTCATAATTTAATGTTATTTTTTGCACTAAAACAAAGATATACATTTTAAGTTGTCATTATCTATTGGCATAATGTATTTTTTTTTTTTTTATTTATCAGGGACAGTGCACATTACTGAGCATTTCTGTAAATGTGCCACTATTGGCAGAAAAAAAAAATGTTCAACTGTTGTCTCTGGGTAGCATTCATATTTTTTTTCAGATTAAAGAAGAAAAATTAAGTCATTATTTTTGTAAGTTATAATCTTAATCTTATCAAGTGTATTTTTTTCATTTCATACTTAAAATAAGACAGAATCACATAAAGAGGAACTATTCAGTGAAATAAACAGATGTGGATTTTTTTCCCTTTTTTTTTGCTTTAAGCAAAAAATCTTGAATTACGGGAAAAAAAATACAATTTACTCTGACTTTTCATGAACATCAACATGATCAGTAAATTAAATATAGAAGAACACACAATTTACACTGAAAAAAAAAAGGATAGTATTAGGGGGTCGTTACGCCCCCTGCTGTCTGACCTCTTCTCCAGGACTGTACCCAGGTGTATTCACCATCGTCCCTGTTCATTTTCTTAGGTTCATGTTTTCATATCTGCAAACAACAATAACAACATTTTGCTTAATTCAAGTAAAATGCTTTTTTTTTGTTACTTGTCATTTTTTCTCGTGGACCAAATGTATCAGCATCTTTGTCATTTTTATTTGGTGCATTTTAATCCTAAATGATGTTAAGTATTTTGAGTAGAAGGATGTTTCTTTATCCAAATCCCAAACCTAATGATGGACCTTTCAAGATGTTTTCCTGTTGTAATGCTGTAATGTTTGTGGACTTTATCCCAATAACCATCTGCTGTGTGTTTGTCGCTCAGTGCCTGAACAGTCCCAGGCCATAGTCATTTACACCGGCTGGGAACGCCATGCCCTGGTGGGCTCTGACATCCGGCTGTCTTGTTCCTTCTTCTCATGGCGCTGGACCTCTGACGAAGTCACTTTCTCCTGGACGTACAGGCCCGACGGCTCCCGGGACAGCATCTCTGTAATTACCTCACACAAACACCACACAAAACATCAGATGCAATTAAGGAAACAGGCAGTAGAAAAAAAAAAACTGTTAGAAAGATTCATGCATTTTTTTTTTTTTGTATGCGTAGGCTACATACAGTAGAACAGTGGAAAAATAGTTTTGGACACACCATGCATTTACAGTGGAAAAAATGTCCCTCAAAAATTTAGTAAAAAAATGTATACAAAATATTTTTGCGTGAATTAAGCAACAAAAAAGGGCGGCACTGTAGTGCAGTGGTTAGCACTCGTGTCTCACAGCAAGAAGAACCCTGGTTCAATTCCCATACCAGACCTTTCTGTGTGGAGTTTACATGTTCTCCTCATGTCTGTGTGGGGTCTCTCTGGTTTCCTCCCACCATCCAAACACATGCACTGATAGGTTAACTGGTTAATCTAAATTGTCCATAGGTGTGAATGTGAGAGTGATTGTTTGTCTAGTTATCCGGACACTATAAAAACTTTTTTGGCGATAGTGTCATTACTTTTGGTGCAGGTAGAAATGTTAAAAAATAGGGGGAAAAAAAGGTAATTTCTTTGTTTTAGAGCAAAATAAATGATTTATGTGAAATGTTATGACACCTGATTGTATGTATATAGTTGTAATAGTGAAATCTATAGTTGTAATCGTATATTATATAGTTGTAATTAGTATATTATATATTTCTGGTTGTGTAAATGGTTCATTGAACATGTTTGTTCCATTATATTGTGACACCAGATTGTTTTTGAAATACTCGAATAGTTTTCCCAAAAAGCGCCTGAACCTACATTTTATTTAAATATTAGTATCTTACGTTGTCATTTACTACATTTAAAATGATTAAACGTTTCTATTTATATGTTCATTCAGCACACGGTGGTGCAGTGGTTAGCACTCGTGCCTCACAGCAAGAAGGTCCCTGGTTCAATTCCCACACCAGACCTTTCTGTGTGGAGTTTACATGTTCTCCTCGTGTCTGTGTGGGTTTTCTCCAGTTTCCTCCCACCATCCAAACACATGCACTGATAGGATAATTAGTTAATCTAAATTGTCCATAGGTGTGAATGTGAGAGTGATTGTTTGTCTATATATGTTCAGCCCTGAGATGAACTGGAGACTCATACAGGGTGTACCCCACCTTCACCCATTGTGGCTGGATTAGGCCCCCATGACCCTAGTGAGGATAAAGTGGGTTCAGATGACGAGAAATAAGCAACAACAAAAAACGACAATGTAAATGTACATGTATGTGTGTGTGTGTTTTAACATGTCTTGTGTTTGTTGTTGTTTTTTTGTTTTGTTGTTTTTCATTTTTTCATTTTCTGTTTCACTGCCTCTGTTTGTGCATCTTGTTTGGTTCTTTTGTGCTGATTGAAATGAGGACCCCCCTTGAAAATGAGATGGTTCATCTCAAGGGGCTATCCTCTTAATAAAACAATTTAATTTGAAAAGGGAAAATGATCTAGGTATGAGTTCTGGAAGTAAGATTTTAAAGCTCTGTTGTCCGTTTGTCTATTGTCTGATTTTTTTTGGCTTGAATTAAGCAAAAATAATAATAATCTTGAATCAAGAACAAATATCTTGAGTTAAGCGAAAAAAAATATCTTGAGTTAAGAGAGAAAAAGTTTTAGAATTGTAAATAAAGAAGTTTTTCAGATTTTTTATTATTTTTTTTCATTTGACAAAAACATTGTATCAGTTCGGTATTGGACTAAAAAAAAATAGACATATTGTTTGATCACTACTAAGGACAAACTTTTCAGTGAGATATAAGAATTGATTTTTAGACAATAGGTCTTATATCTTATTTCAAGAATTCTTACCAAGATCATTCTCATTGTCCCATTGGCAGATTTTCATTTGCTTAATTCAAGCAAAAACAAACAAAAAAACCCTCTTGCATTAATTTTGTTAAAAATTGTTTTTAGAGGGGCATTTTTTGTAGTGTACACATAATTGGCAGGATAATGAGTAATTCACTTCTAGTCTCTAATCGTCATCTTACAAAAATGTAAATCTGAATATATGTTGAATCTAACATTATCATTATAACATCATTATAACATTATAACTGCCTCACTGTATGCTTTTAGCAGATTCCCTGTAACTGATTACATCTCATCCTATTACTGTTCATATTCAATATTAGAAATGGAAGTTCCACTTGATGAGATTGTACTGCTCCTTTAAGGAAGGAAAACAGCATAGACATGTGTACACAGATATCCAGACTCATAAACACAGGCTTGTTCTTTTGTGAAATGTCACAGAAGGCTGTGGTATGATGTCACATGGCCTGAGTTTTGGAAAGTCCTTTTTCATGTCTTTTGGGGACATGTTTTGTCTTCTATTGAGCAACTTAATGTAATAAATGTCCAAGTTTAAACTGACACTGCCCCCCTGGGGGTGGGGGGTTTGGTGGGGGCTGGGGTGGGTGGGGTTGGGGTTAGGGTGGCAAGTGGGTCCTTGTGCCCGCCTGGGTCGGCCTTGGTGTGCTGAGGGGTCTGTAGCTGCTCCCTCTTGTTCTCCGGGTTTGCGTCGTTCACGGTGGCCCCGGTGGCTCTCTGGGGGCGGCGCCCTGTACCTCCTACGGCCCGGGATGGGGGGTGCCCTGTTAGCTTGGCCCTGCCTTGCCGTGATTGCTGTTCTGGGCTTCAGGGTCCTTCACACTTGCATGTTTGATCGGGTCTCGCCAGCTACTGCTGAGTCCCATTTCAGTGAATGATGGGACCCGCCAGAATATGCTGAGAATCTCTCCACAATCTCTACCCTAAACTCTTTCTCTTCTTGCACTAGTGTCCCCTTCTATTCTATTCTATTCTATTCTATTCTATTTTACACTATCAAGTCATCCACAACTATGGTGCTCACTACCATTTTGTTTAATTATTTATTTATTTTTCTTTTGTGCTGTTTTGGTTTTCTTCTCTTTTTTCGATTTATTTATTTATTTTTATTGATGGACAGTTAATAGTTGAGAATAACACACCACCTTACAATCTTTAACTACAATAGCACCGCCTGTTAATTTCTTTCCCCGTTCATCCTGTCCAGTCTTTGTTTCCCCCACACATCACTGAGGTGTAGCACTGCCCTCCCTGGCTTATAATAGAGAGTTCTAATAAAGGATGTCTGCTCAGCTTTCAGGGAGGACCGATGATGGTCACACACATGCACTAAATATTAAAATAGACTAAAATATGCATTGATCTCAAACAATGTTGACACCCTCTCTGTGGTGTTAAACAATGAGAACAAATGCAGACAAAAAAAAAAAAAAAAAAACGACACTGGAAAAGGTCTAATTCTGACCAAGTGTATTTTTCATATTTCTAGTCCAAATATCTCATCACACTTAAAATCAGACAGAATCACCTAAACAGGAACATTTCAGTGACATATAAGAACAGGTTTTTTTTTCCATTTGTTCATTGCACACACGGTTTTTGTACATTACATTTATCTTTACCTTTGTCATACGGTCGACTGAAAAAATACTAAAGTCATCCTTGGTCGTCTGGATAGATTTTGTGAGATCTTCTTCTTTCAACAGTGCTGTCATCTTTCAAAAAAAAATGTGAAATTACTTTAAGCATTTACAATGTTACAATCCTCTTTGAAACCATCTCTCAGTGTTGAAATCTCGTTGAACATCCTGAACACCGCCCTGTCCCGCTCTTTGAGCAGCGCCCCGGCCAGCCCATCCAATCTAGCATCTACCAAACTAGAAGGTCACTGTCACACAACGTGACCATGAAAACAGAAAAAATAAAGTTAGAGATTTTCTCATGTCCTCTTTTCAAAGTACATTTTTTTTTAAAAATAAATTAGTGGAAAAATGCATCAAAATAAATTATAGAAATCAGGTCATTTTCTTGTAACCCCCAAAGAGAGTGGTGATAAGTATTCAATTACTATTATGGACAGATGGGAAACTACACGTTGGCTGCAAAATGGCATCATGACCTTTGACCTGGACCAACCTTGAAAGCAGGGGTGTCAAACTGTGGTCCATGAGGGCCGGTGTCCTGCATGTTTTAAATGTTTCCCTCTTCCATTACACCTGGAGGCCATTGCATCATTATCAGTCTGACGAGGAGCTGATTATTAACTCTTTAAGTGTCAGCGCTGATGAGTTCTGAATGGATGATTTAGTTTAAATATTCAGAAACATTCAACTAAAAGCAAGATTTTTTTTTATTTTATTTAAACATTTTTTAAAAGCAAAATTAAACCAAATTTCAATAGTAGTTTTCTTCTTTAGTCATTTTTTTTTTCAAAATTTTCCACATTATTTGTCATTTTGTAAATATTTATTAGTTTTTGTTGCTCATTTTATTTATTTTTCTTTGATTTTCTATTATTTGTGTCTTACTTTGCTCATGTTACCAGTTACTTTGTTAGTTCTCAGGAGTTAAAGGGTTAAACTGAATCACATGGAAGAAGGAAATATCTAAAACATGCAGGACACCGGCCCTCGAGGACTGGAGTTTGACACCTGTGGTCTAACCCATAGTCTCAAGTTTCGAGAGGGAGAGCTACATATTTTTTTTTTTTTTTGCCAGGGGTGGGTTTGTTGTTACCCCACTTTAATTTATCGTCTCAATTTGAGGGTCAATGGAAAAGATCATCTATTGCAGAGTTTCGACATCATAAAACCTAACACATTAAAACTTACCCTCTCTCCCCATCCACATTTATAGATGTGTAGCCATGATTTCACAGAACTCCCCCACCCCACCCCACCCCCTCCCCCCATCTCTGCAGTCTGCCTCACCTGCCTCCTGTGCTTTCATTTCCCTTCCCCTGCTCTTATCCTTCTTCCATCTCTCTAATCTCTCTATCTCCCCGTCCTGACTGTGCCTCCCTCTGTCCCCCCCCCCTCCCTTAATCTCCTCCCCCCCCACAGCCCGAACCCTGCTTTGTCCCTCCCCTCCTCTCTCATTACCTCCTCCCCTCACCTCCTCTTTCTTCCTTCATCCGTCTCCTGCAGTGCCCTCACTTTGAAGCTGCATTTCTCTGCTCTTTTTCTTTCTTTCTTTTTTTTTTTTTTTTTCTCCCCTCTTCTTCCTCTATCTTCTCTCTTCTAACCAGCGTGGACAGATTCACTTTTATACCTCTGTCAGTTTTTCACGCTGCATTTGTCGTCCAATGTGTGAGATCTGCTTTCTGACATGTTTGTATCATATGAGCAGCTGGGTTTCATTCACGGATGATGGACTTAAATGTCTCCAGGGTCATCGCAAACATCAAACTTGACCTTGTTTTTCACTATATTGTGATGCATTTACTTTTAGCTCAGTTGTGTCACTCTGCAAAAATCAATTAGCAGCATGTAAAAAAAAAATAAAAAATCAATCTTCAAACATCACATTTGACAGTAGCAGTCGCTAAAGCTGCTGTCTGACATTTAAAGAGGATTTTGAAAGGGTTAGTTGTCATTTATTATCATTTTGATTCTATTGCAGACACCCAGGGCTACTTCTGTGGCAGGTCCGAAATTAATTTTTCTTTCTATTTAACCTTTCTCAAGTGATTTATCACCATTTATTATTATATTATGCTCTATATGCTTTTTTTTCTCCCTTCAGTGAAAATCAGGTATTTTCCTATGTTTAATTCACTGATAATGTAAATGGTCATAAAAGGTTATTTTTATTAGGACAGAAGAAACTAAGGAAATCGACAATGTTAACTGTGTTTGATAAGACTGAGATACATTTTTGTATTATATAAAACAACAGACAAGGACAAAAGTCAGGAATTAAGCATTGTATTAACACTGTGGTATCCAGTTGTGCTTTTTACACACATTTTGTGTTTAAAAAAATTCATATTATTTTTCAGAATTTAAATATGGTCAAAATTCAAAAGTTGATCCTTTTTTTTTTTTTACATGATCTTTAATTATAATTTTTGCCACCAACTAAAAATTGCACATGGGAAAGAAAAGAATATTAAAACATTATCATTTGTCTCTTAAGTGTGGCAAAAATGCACTATTATGGTACTTCCATTAAGTCAGAAATCAAGGGAAAACTTGTTTTTGTGTGTTTTTTTTGCACCAAAAATGTAGTGATGTCATGATCATTTAAAGCAGAAGTCACTAATCCTTGCTCTCGAGGGCCGTTGTCCTGCATGTTTTAGATATAACCTTCTTCTAACACCTGATCCCAATGATAAACCTCTGATCAAGCTCTGCAGAAAACTGATAACGACCATCAGGTGTGTCGGAAGAGGGACACATCTAAAACATGCAGGACAGTGGCACTCTTGGACCAGGATTGGTGGTCAACCCCTGATTTAAAGGGTTAAAAAAAATGTAGAATGAACAATTATTCAATATGTATGTTTAGGGATAACCTTGAGTTACAAAAATAAAATAAAATTGTAGAAGAAAAATAAAACAATATATATTTTTTAAGTTTGATCTTTAGGTGTGCTTTTTACCCACACTGGAGACAGATGCTAGTATTTATGAATATTTGACCTAATACCTAAAATAATAAAATTTAATGATTTCATCCAATTTTTATAGAGTATTTTGAGAAAAATTCAATATTTTTTGTGTTTTCTGCATAATCAATTAATTATTATTTTTTTTACATTATTCCACAAGTGTGTATACATTTGGCCAAGAACCAAAAATAGTGTAAATTAACTAATGTTGGTGTGAATCATTGACATTTACAAAGCTGCAAAAATCTAATAATGTCATTAAATTTTTATACAGTATTTTGAGAAAAATCAAATCATTTTAGTTTTCTGCATCCAAAAAACATTAGAAACATGGCATTTAAAGGGTTAAATGAAGTGACAATTAATGAATATTTATTTTTATTTACAGGTCAGGTTGATGGAATAGAAATAATGTAAAAGAGTTAAAAGCAAACTGTATAAATTTATTAGAATTTTAAAAAAATATTCCACAAGTGTGCATTTTACACACACTTGGAGACAGATGCTTGTACCATATTTATGAACATTTGGCCTAGAACTAAAAATACTGTAAATTAACTAATGTTGGTGTGAATCATTGACATATGCAATGTTGCAAATATCCAATCATATGGGATATATTTTTGCATCCAAAAAATGTTTTATACTCTGCCAAGGAACGGCCAAGTTATGATTTTTCTGGCGTTTGTGAGTGAGTGAGTGAGTGAGTGAGTGAGTGAGTGAGTGAGTGAGTGAGTGAGTGAGTGAGTGAGTGAGTGAGTGAGTGAGTGAGTGATGAGTGAGTGAGTGAGTTAGCAAGATAACTCAAAAGGTTAAGGACAGATTTGGATGAAAAATTCAGGAACTGTTGATACTGGCACAGGGGACAAATTATTGTTATTATTATTTTTTCATAGTTTTGCCGGAGTGACATTATATAATTTCACATGTTATTTTCACACTGACAACCACAAGAGGGCGCTGTTGAGCATGAGCATGTTCTTTATGCTATAATGATCTGAATAACTGTTAATATGCAATGTTATATTTGCCCCGTCGGGGAATATTTTTCGATAGTAACTCGTGTTCCATGTATTATCCCGCTTATTCTACGGGTTATTACAGTTTGTTACTGTCATTACTCTAACAGACTGTTGTGAAATAGGCGGGGCAGACAGAAGGGGGGTGCAGAGAGTTTTAGGCGGAGGAAAGAGAAAGAGGATGTACACAGTCAGGTCGGCGACCTGAGCAGGTGTTGTCCTGTTCCTGCAAATAAATACTGAAAACAAAGCTCACTGAAACCGCTCCTTGTTTTCTAAAAACCAGCATAGAGGAGTTAACCGAGGGGATTTTGTACGAAATGAGGACGGCAATTTCCCCTGATTTCCTGATTACGGTAAGGATAACATCAGCATAGGTTAACATTGGATAAGCTAGCAGTTACAACCAAGCTAATATTTACTTTAAAAGTGGCCGAACTACCTGCGGAGTGATATGGTACAGTGAATCTGAAGTGACAAAACCCGTTGCCATGGGCAGCGGGCGTTAACGGCGCAGCGGGCGTTTATTGAAAAAAAAAAAAAAAAAAATCCGCCCGCTGACGTCATTCAAAGTGAACGGGACGTTCTAGAGGGCCGTACAATAAATTACATTAATAACGTTAGCTACAGACCGTACACCTACTCAGCCTGTTGGTCTCAATTGTATTTTTATTTTAATTACCTTTCAAGATGAAATGTCTGTTCTTTGTGTTGGATTTTATCAAATAGATTTTGATCCAAAAATGTGACTTATATTCCAGTGTGACGTATATATATATATATATATATATATATATATATATATATATATATATATATATATATATATATATATATATGGGTTTTTTTTGGCTGGTGCGACTTATAGTCCAGTGCGATTTATGGTATAGAAAATACTCTATGCCCACAGAAATGAAAGTGGGGGTGGGGGATGGGGGCTAATCTGCTTTGGTGGAGTTTGGTTGAGTGCTTTTCTAATTGACATTATTTTTATTTACAGCTCAAGTTGATGAAATAGAAAAAGGATGTAAAAGATTTAAAAGGAAAATGTTTTATTCATTCCTATATATTATTTTTTACATTATTTCACAAGTGTGTCTTTTTACACACACTCATTGCTTAGTAAGGACCTTTCACAGAGGGAAACCTGAGGGTGAAATAGTTCACATCAGCAGATAGTTTTAGTTTTAGTGTATGTTTGACTTTTTGACGGTTAATTTCAACACTTGACAACACTATTATTCTGTACTTTGTGGAGCTGAAACAAAAATGTATTTGACAAGTATCTAACATAGTGAAATCTTAAATGCTGTCTACACAAAGTGGTACATCACAGAAGAAAAGAGTCCAAATCGAATATCCACAGAATAACACGGTGCTGAGCAGAAATGTACTCGCAGCTTTCAGGACTTGACAGGTTTTGAAATAATGTCCAGACACATTTTGGTCTGTGCAGGAAAGTATGAAGACCCTCTACCTGACCTTGCCAATGTGTTTGGAGGACTAGGCGCTATGTTTTTGACACTATCTTGTGCTGGATTCCACCACAGGCAGCAGCAAACTGTGAGCTTCTACTAAGAAAGAAAACTATTCAGAAATATAATACATTTAAGCATAAAATAATCCAATAATTACTCTTGAGAACAGCTTTGAGGTCAGACATTAATGAGAGCTGATGCTTAATATATTCAGTTTATTAGAGTTTATCACGTTTCATTTTATTCCCCCATTTGTTCTATTAGCGCAACAACTTTATTTAGATCAGGGGCCTCAAACATGCGGCCCGGGGGCCAAATGCGGGGGCCAGTCTGCGAAAATGACTTTAGTTCAGGTTCCACATACAGACCAATATGATCTACAGTCAAATAATAGCATAATAACCTGCAAAAAATTATTACTCGGGCTGTCAAATTATTAAAATTCTTAAATCAGATTAATCACAGGGTTGCTTTAGATCTATTTTGATTAACATATTTATGTCGGTCAACTGTTCTGTCTGTTGTTGGGTTTTTTTTTAACTTAAATTTATCACAATATACACAAAAATACAGGAAGAAATGCGAAAAATGTGGAGGAAAGAAATCTAGAAAAATATGCTAAAGTCCACTAAAATTCACACACAAAAAACTAACAGAAAAAAAGCACAGAAAAAGTCAAAAGATATTAAAAAAATCTTCTAAAATAATGCATAAAAAACCACCAAAAATGCAATATATATATATATATATATATATATATATATATATATATATATATATATATATATGCAAATAAAATGTTTATTCAACACCTTCAACAGTTTCAATAAAAACAACTATCAACAACTGTTCCTTTTAATTATGTTAAAATCTTTAATCAGATTAATCACAGGGTTGCTTTGAATTAATTGATTAATTGACTAATTATGATCAAAACTCCATGTCATTCAACTGTTCTATTCTGTTTTTTCCTGTTTTTGTTTTGTTAGTTTTTTTTGTGCGAGTTTCCCACAAAACACACAAAATTTGGAGAAAAAAAATATACAAAAATGCCAAAATCTATTGAAATTCACAGAAAAAAATAAAGTAACACAAAACGAGTGATGGCAAATCTGACACATATTGAAAAACTCTTCTAAAATATAGAAAAAAACATTTAAAAAAGTGTTTATATATCCAAAACATATGCAGAATTATGAATTATATGTAATTAACATGTTTATTCAATACCTTCAATGGTTTCAACAAAACAACTGTTCCATATAATTGAGTTAAAATTTTTAATCAGTTAATGCATACATTTTTCCAGCCCTATTATTTAGATGAAATGTAAAAACAATCGTAGTTTTTTTCATTTATTTCAGATTTTATTTATTTCACCACATCCTGAAAGGCTAAGTTTGTCCACTCTGTTTTGTGTTTGAATTCTAGTGTAGAATAAACTTTTTTTTACTGAGGTCTAAGCATCGCTGATTTCTTTAGATTTTCCCATGATCCTCCACATCTGAATGAAGGCTCTGAAATACAGCCATAGATACGCCTTCCATTGATTCCCTATAATGACAATTAGCTAATCTGAGGCTCCAGCCGGGCTGCTTTACAAACACAGTGAATGTGGTGGATATAAACTTTTGACCTTCTGTGATAAAAATAACAGAGTTGGCACCGATCCTTAAAGACAACCTGAATTCATGAACCTAAATATAAAGACTGAACAAATTAAGACACAAACATCCACCGGCGACCAATCTAAACTGTTTAACCCTTAGTAGTCTGAGTGTATTTTAGGAGTTTTTGAATATATTGCCTTCATATCTCTCATCAAAATGTGTTTATTTTGACTCATTTGGTACTTTTTTTTTTCAGAACAAGCTCATCTGTGTGACTGTACAGTTATTTTTGTTTTATTTAACATTTATTTAATGAACTAAACCTAAAATCTAACAAAAAAAAACATGAAATCCGAGTAGGAAAAAATATGTTTTCACCCAAAATATGTTGAACGAACCATTTTCATAAGTTAGAATGAATGTCTCGTCTTGTCATCTGAACCCGATTTATTCTCACTAGGGTCACAGGGGTCACTGGGGGCCTAATCCAGCCACAATGGGTGAAGACGGGGTACACCATGTATGAGTCTCCAGTTCATCTCAGGGCTGAACATATACAGACAAACAATCACTCTCACATTCACACCTATGGACAATTTAGATGAACTAATTAACCTATCAGTGCATGTGTTTGGATGGTGGGAGGAAACTGGAGAAAACCCACACAGACACGAGGAGAACATGTAAACTCCACACAGAAAGGTCTGGTGTGGGAATAGAACCAGGGACCTTCTGTCTGTGAGGCACGAGTGCTAACCACTGCACCACTGTGTGCTGAATGAACATATAAATAGAAAAGTTTAATCATTTTAAATGTAGTAAATGACAACGTAAGATACTAATATTTAAATAAAATGTAGGTTCAGGCGCTTTTTGGGAAAACTATTCGAGTATTTCAAAAACAATCTGGTGTCACAATATAATGGAAAAAACATGTTCAATGAACCATTTACACAACCAGAAATATATAATATATGATTACAACTATAGATTTCACTATTACAACTATATACATACAATCAGGTGTCATAACATTTCACATAAATCATTTATTTTGCTCTAAAACAAAGAAATTACCTTTTTTTTCCCCTATTTGTTTTACATTTCTACCTGCACCAAAAGTAATGACACTATCGCCAAAAAAGTTTTTATAGTGTCTGGATAACTTTATATTTACATTAGATTTCAACAGGATTTATTTGACAGTATTAGTTTTTCATCTGCACTGTCCACACTAATGGAACTGCAGTTTCCGAGGCTCCGTCGGCTGTTATGTCAGATTAAATCACATGTCACCAGGATGTATGTACATGTCCACAGACTAACCTACAGTATGTTAATACCTGTAGATTCATTAATCTTATCAATAAATGTCAATAATTGGTATAAAACACACTTTTTCATCTTTTCGTGGTCATCAGATGTGGACATTTGGACATTCAGAGGCTCCGTAGTTACCATGGTGAATCAATGTTTACATGGTAACCACAGAGCTTCTGAATATCCAAAGTGGGTCATATTTAAAGAAGAATGTATTTTACACCAATTATTAACAGGGTTAGTGGATCGACAGGTTTTAAACATTTTAGCTGTTGGTCTTGCAGAGGTATTTTTGTGTTTTTATGGATTAATATCAAATATTCAGAATTGTAATAACTATATTTCCTCTCCGTCCTTCTCAGATCTTCCACTACACTGGAGGCGTGGCCTATGTTGACAACAAGGGTCCGTTCAGGGACAGGCTAGAGTTTGTGGGGAACCCCGGCCGCCGCGATGGCTCCATCCTACTGAAGAACCTGGACTTCAACGACAACGGCACCTTCACCTGCGACGCCAAGAACCCCCCTGACATAGTGGGCCGGCCCTCCAGCGTCCGCCTGCTGGTCTTCGAGAAGGGTGAGAATGTTGAGGCGCTCCTGTGGGGATTATCCTATGTAAAAAAACAACAAGAAAACCACTCCTTCACTAACGCTTGCATTGTCTTACATCTGCCTCTGCTCATTAACTTTCCACTGAGCCCATATGGCAGAGTTTGGTGGATGTTTTTTCCTCACGAGCCAACTGTTCTCAATTGTTGTTGTAATCATTCCAAACTCTAAAATTAATCTCAATTTGTGCTGTGCATCAGACTAGAGCAAATACTATGTTCACACTAGTCGTTGAACTGCCTTGTTAGAATTCCTTGCACCTCCTGTTAAATGAAATCAATTACAATTTTATCTGGATTTTACTTCAGATTGCTATCACCGCCGCACTTCCAATCCCTTTCCCCCCGTCGCCCTGTTTCGTCTTCTGTCGTTTCGCTCCTGTTTCATTTAGTTCTGTTCTCTCTCCCTTTCCCTCAGATCCCCTCCACACTCACCTCCTTTAGCCTTCGTTGTATCTTTGTTAAAGTTGGGGTACAAGATGTTTTTCTGCAGAATTTTTTACTCTATTTTTTACTCTTTTTTTTTAATTTCAGAATTATTTATTCAGAATAAAATAATTTGGAATTAAAGCTGTTTCTTTTGTGTTTACACGGACATGGTGATTCTGAATAAAGGTTTCCATGGAAACGGGTGTATTCTGCTCCAGTTAATTGGGCTTTCAGAGCTGGAGGTACAGAGGGTTCTGATTGGACAGAACATCTGGATATCTACTGGAAGAAAATGATCAGATCTACTTCCTGTTTTGCATTCGCTTCAACTATCACCATGTTGGACCAGATACTACATGCGATGTTTGCATTTGTTTTTGTTATAATAATTCATATTTTATTCATTATGAATCAGCAGCTCGACTGACCCCCCCCCCCCCCCCCCCCCCCAACTCTGGAACTCTCTCCCAGTACCCATCAGGAACTCTGACTCACTATCCACATTCAAATCCCATCTTAAAACTAATCTTTTCAAACTGGCTTAGTTTTTTTTATTTTAATTTTATTTTAATTTTACTTATTTAATTATTTTTTAACGCATTGCTTATTTGTATGTTATGTAAAGCATCTTTGAGGTATTAGTTTGAGGTATTATTATGATTGTAATACTTAAATAAACAAATTAAAAAGGGAAAACACACATCTATACAACAGTATAGAAGTGTGTACTGTAGTCACGTGGCTCAGTGAACCCATTAACACGTGGCTGACTCGTGTCTCTCACTGACTATATGTTTTCTTCTTGGCTTCAGTGTATTCTTCCCCTTCTGTTCAACCTTTATGTTACCTTTGCTTTTGTTTTCCTTTCTGCTTTCATGTCTCATTCTCTTCCTTCTAGCGTGTTCCTCCCCTTCCTCTCATGTCTATTTCAAACTCTTCTCCTTCCTCGCTCCCTTTCTTCACACCTTGGCTTCCCTCCGCCTGTCATGTTTCATTCCCACCCTCCTCGCTGTTTATCCGAACCTTCTCGGCGGCGCCGCTTCACCTCGTAACCCTTCTTTCCTGTGCAGTTCCCATTCAGGCTGGTGTGATCACAGGAGCCATCATTGGGGTGGTGCTCGGCCTGCTGGTGCTCATCGTGGTAATCTACTACCTGATGAGGTTCCTGGTGGCCCGCAGAGTCTTCAGCCTCAGTGTCAGGTCAGTGCCGGGCCCTTGGCTGGGGGCCCTCTGCCACTGGGGTCTGTGCCAGGGGCTGGAGCTGAAACCGGAGCCCATTCCTGGCACCGACACATGCCTGGCCAAGCTGGCGTAACCACCCTGCCACCATTTGATTTAGTTAGTTTGAGAGGTTCACACCAGAAGATAATATTCTGTTAAGACCCAATCGAAAACAGAATTTAAGCAATAAAATGAAAGGCTTTAAAAGTTAGGCCGATAAAGTAATAAATGCATCCATTTTTATTGACCCAGTGACCTCTGACCTCTTTCGATCATCAGTAGATCAAAGTCTATACACACAAGATGTAGAATTGAAAGACCAGCATTTTGTTTGTTGTTCATTTTAAGTCTGTAAGATGAGTAGTTCAAAAAGTTATGTCCAAAATTAGATTTTGACCTTGACCTTTGACCTAGAGTCTTTAAATTTGTCCTTCAAGGTTCTGATGTCAATGCACATCAACAGGGAGAGCAAAAAGAAATGAGTATACAGGAATGAAAAGGACATTCCTGATTCTGATCATTATGAAAACATATTTTTGCTTACCTTGACCTTTGACCTCAGATCTATTCTGGACCATCTCACACCTTTCCTGAGAATTTAATGGATATTGTTCCAGTAGTTTGCTGTCAAACAAACGGATAAACAATAAAATATAACCAAAAACAATAACCTTAGTTACCTCCCCTTCTGGGGCCTGATCGGTCTCTCATTAACTTTAACTATGAACGATATTTTTAGAATATTTTTCCTACATTAATCTGCCAAAAAGCAGCCATTGTTGAAGAGAACAAAGACCCTTGGACTGATGTCCTCAGATCCAAACACATGAGCCAGAACTCGACCAGAACCTACCATGTTCTACAAACTACAAACAGACGTCTGATGGTTTTCCAAGACAGCAGTGTTCAGAAAACAACGGCAGAAAATAAACCAATAAAACATGTATTAACTAGGGATGTTAAATGATTAGAATTTTTAAGCAGATAATTCAAAGGGTTTATTTGGATTATTTTCAATTAATCATAATCAAAAGACTTTATGTCCATCAAGTGTTCTCTTTTTTCTTGGTTTTTTACTCTAATTTCCCACAAAATAGACAAAAATACACTAATAAACAAAAACTGTGGTGAAAAATCTATACAAAACATGCAAAAATTTTCTAAAATTCACAAAAAAACTACACACACAATGGTACCTCAACTTACAAAATTAATTAGTTCCATAAGTCGTGTTTCCTAACGTGAATCTTTCGTAAATAGTCGGATTTTACATGTAAAAGGTCTACTTTGTTCCGAGGCCCCAAATACTACCCTTCAAACCCTTTAAAAATTATAAAAGTAAACACATTTTGTATGAAATATTTGTTAAAAGTGAAAGAAACTCTTAGAAAAGGCAGAGACTAGTGCTGTAAATACTTCTTCAAAATGTTCAACAAACACTGACTGAAAGCTTTTCTCGCGGCACACCTTATCAGATCCTGCACGGTTCTGATTTTGACATACCGCAACCGCCCGTACCCGTCATGTTTAAACTCGTATCCGACCCGTTTTCCGACGAAAAAAAAATAAAAAATCCGCATCCGAACCGACCCGCTATAAATGAACCCGATATCCGACCCGAACCTGGAAGAAAATGTCAGATAGCCAAACTTAAATACAAACATTTATTGCCACGAATATACTGAAACAGTGACATAGCCATGGCAGAGCCAAATAAAAATGTTATTAACCTTTTAGCCTATGAACCGCAAATTAGACCCGCGATCACCCACGTCCGAACCGAACCGAACCCGTATCCGACACAGCACAACATTTTTCACCCGTTTCGTGAAAATCTGCGGGTCACCCACGGGTACCCGAACCCGTGCAGGACTCTGCACCTTATGATAAACATGGAGCACGATGGGGAGCGATAACAGACACAATAACATCATATATCCAAAATATTGATAACATGTTCAGGTTTATTGAAGTAGCTTGATTGATAATTAGGTTTTGTTTTATTTTGTCCTTACAAAGTAAAAATGTTACTAGTTTTCTTTTTAACTTACTTTTGCACTACTACGTTTTTTGCAATGTTTTTCATATAATATGAGTATTAATGTATATTGTTTTAGTTGTTAAAATATTTTCAGCTTTCTTTTTTCCAACAAAATGTATCTTTTACACAATTTTGTTTGCACTGTTTTTCCTGTAACAGTGGTGGATATGTCTGGACTTACTACAGTTCATGTAGGCAAAGTCTCAGGTTGCAGTTGCACCTTTTGCACAACTGATTTATTATTTACAGTTATTTGTAGAAGTATTTTTGTTTTACATGTTATTTAATTTTAAAAAAGAAGACGAAAGAAACCACGTTTCTAGTGTTTTCATTTTCATTTAGCCCACATGGGAAAAAAATCGTATCGTGAATCGAGTTTTTTGGGAAAAAATCGGAGATTTTTTTAAAAGAGAAAATCGCCCAGCCCTAATATATATATCCTCTTCTAAAATACAGAAAACACCACCAAAAAAGTAAAAAATATATCCAAAACATTTGCAAAAATATACATTTATATGCAATTAACATATTTATTCAAAACCTTCAACAGTTTCAACAGAACAACTTGAACGAAAATAACTGTTCCACTTAATTGCATTACAATTTTTAATCAGCTTAATCATGATGATTGATTAATCTGCATTAATGTGTTCATTTTGACAGATCTAGTT
Organism: Siphamia tubifer; assembly: GCA_020466265.1. Lineage (NCBI taxonomy): Eukaryota > Metazoa > Chordata > Actinopteri > Kurtiformes > Apogonidae > Siphamia > Siphamia tubifer. The sequence continues at coordinate 34,275,953 of CM035799.1, forward strand.
ATTTTTAGATATTATGAGCATCATTACATCATATAAAGTTTATGTACTGTTCTAATGTTGACATGTAATCATTTCAATAATATCACAGTATATATTTAGTCTAGTAAACTAGCCTGACTCTAGTGGCAAACAATATTTTTTGCCTGAATCATTGGTCTAGCCATACGCCATAGAGCCTCAGCCAGGACTGGTTCAAGTTAACTGATCCAATCACAACGCTCCATCTGTGTAGTGAGGTTTTAGGGCGGGGCTTAGCACAATGACAAGCATGTCATTGTAAACGGACCTGATTGGATATTTTTCCTCCAGTGTTACCGGTGTGTTAGCGTTAATTAGCCTAGCCTATAGGATGTTAAAACAACCAGATGGATGCTAGTTTAGACTTGTTTTTATCATCTGTATATGTCACATTCTGATTGGTCACAGCACTGGCCTATTACATGCAGAGCAGTTTGACAGACAGCTGTTGACCACTTAAACTCAGTCTATGGATGGTCTCCAGACTATGAATTCATATCATAGTCAGGTTTGCCAGGCTAGTATATAATTCATCAGTGTTTATTCTAGTTATTGTAAAACACAGGCACACTATGAATTCTTAATGATCAGATCTTTAGAAGAATTACAGCCTGTAACGCACTACAATTTTAATACATTTTCTTATTAACATGTTTATTCAATAGCTTCAACAAAACAACTATAAACAACTGTTTTATTTAATTTATTTAATTCAATCAGATTAATCATAAATATTGATTAATCTGCTTGCGTTAAGATGGACAGATGTCATTATTTGTCGTAATATTTAATGGCACCAACTCAAACAGTAAAAGTTGTTGTGTAGTTGAACTGAGAACAGACCAAACATTAGTGAGTCACTGCTGCGTCTCCTGAGATCCAGTGTTATATTAATAGAAAGGACAGTCTAGGGCTAAATGATTTGTATTCTAACTACTGCATGTCTCTGCAATACATTACATTTGACATCCTTCTTTATTTCTATCTTTATTTAGTTGAGACACTGCACATAAAGTGATAAAGACTAAAATATCCACTGTTGATTAAATGTTTAACCATGTAATGACTACCATTATAACAGGCTGCCTAGATTTCTTTCTGTCGTTCAAAATGTCCTCTTTGCCAATTATTTTTAACCTTTTTCAGGAAGCCGCTAACTTTCAATATGTGCAAATTAATTATTATTATTATTATTATTATTATTATTATTATTATTATTATTATTATTATTATTATTATTATTATTATTATTATTATTATGTTTAAAACAGTGTGTTATCATTAAAATAAAACAGGCTTAATTTTAAAAAACATCTGATTTACAAAAAAACTGCAAATGTTCGTAATGATATTTTATGACATTATAGAATTAGCCTTTCAATTATTTTATATGTGCTCAAACATTTTTCATTCCGCGCCCATGTTTGAGCTTCTTATTTTTTCTTATTTACGATTTATTTGACTTATTTACATCTTAAAATTGTTAATTCTATCGATATTTGTAAATAATTGGTGTAAAATGTAGTTTGTCATGGTTTCATGGTCAACATATACAGTATGACCCATTTGGGCATTCAAAGGCTCTGGTGTTACCATGGAAACACCGTCATCTTCTACAACACTGATTCACCAGTAAAACCCATGGAGTTGAATCAATGACAGTGGATGGAGACACTGGGGTTATGTTAAGTTAATGATATATTTAACTGAAAATGTCCCTGTTTTCAGTTTTCTGTTTTTGATACAATAAACCTCAACTTAAATTTAATGTGTTTATGATCAGCTACATGATCAATAGTAAAATGTGTGATTTTCAGTGGAGAAAAAAATAAAAAATACAGAAATACAATAATTCTAATTAAACACAGAGCACAATAAATACAATGGCAATTATACAAGATAAAAGAAATACCCTCATAACATCAAGACAAATAAAATTCTACATTTAAATAAGTTTCCACAACACTAAGACTTAAATAAAATAAATTTATACTCATAGAATCACACCTTTTTTTTTTCTTTTTTTCCCCCTTAAATTTAGAATTAAATGAATTGCATTTCCTTTGCTTTATTATTGGTAAAACATATTTATGGTGACCTTAACCTTTGACCTACATTCACCAAAAATTAATGGGATCTATTCTGGACCACCACTAGAAATTAATCTAGTAGTTTTTGCATAAAGTTGCTGAGAAACAAACAAGACAGAGAAATAAAATAATCAAAAGTAATACAATAAGAAAGTTTAACCCTTTAACCTCTGATGTGTCAGCGATGATGCGCTCTGAAAGGATGGTTTAGTTTCAATATTCATTTAAAAAATTACATTTTTTTTTACTGTGATTTTACTGAGTTTTGTTCATGGATCTGATAAATGGAAATAAACAGGTGTCAAAAAGCAAGTGATTTAGAAAAAAAGAAAAAGCCAAAACTAAAACTACTGGAACCAAATTACAATTTCTTTCTTTCTTTCTTTCTTTCTTTCTTTCTTTCTTTCTTTCTTTCTTTCTTTCTTTCTTTCTTTCTTTCTTTCTTTCTTTCTTTCTTTCTTTCTTTCTTTCTTTCTTTCTTTCTTTCTTTCTTTCTTTCTTTCTTTCTTTCTTTATTCATTTCTACTTCATTTTAGTTCATTTTTTCTAAGTTAAGTTATTATTTTGTAAATATTTATTAGTTTTTGTCAATTGCATTCCTTATTTTGTTTTATATTTCTACATTTAATATAATATTTTATCATTTTTCTTCACTTTTGGGCCATTTTTGTCTTATTTTGTTCAATCTACATTTTTGGCTGTTATTGTCCATTTTGTTGCTTATGTATATATATATATATATATATATATATATATATATATATATATATATGTATATGTATATTTTTACTGGACCTGTTAAAGTGTTAATTAACAAGGAAACCACGAGATGAGAAACAGATTGTTTTGAGTTTATTTGACAGTTGATTTAAGACACGGGTCCAAACCAACACATTTACATAAAAGATGGAAACACAAATCTAACACATGCAGAAGGATAAAGTCAGAACTCCTATTTCTTTGCACTCTGCTGATAACTGCAGTTCATTTTTGCAGATGACACAATAGAAATACTGGAAATGACTCCTTTTAAGGGCAGGATAATCCACTGGAGAAAGGTGCAGACATCATCTTTCTTATTACCTGAGCTTTTGTGAAGACATCCAGCATTAACCTGAGGGCTGTTTGTGCGACAGGGCCGGTAGATGAAGTCAATGTTCTCTTTTATGATGGCTGCCAGGCAGTGCTGCCCTGTGACCACTGGAGGGAGAGATAGATTCGACATCCTGACATTGTCTTTCTTTTGTCCCCTCCAGCAAACATGGCAAGAAAAAGAAAGAGGGATCACAGCAGAGACAGGCAAGTTCTCTCCTCTCCTTTTCCTTTTCCTCTCCTTCCTTCCACATCCCTACTTCTTCTTCTTCTTGTTTGTGTTTCCCTTCCCTCCACCCTGTGTACACACATCCACTGGACACCAAACACCTCACACAACAGCTTGCATTACCATCACAAAGCACAAACCAAACACTCAAATCACATGATTTTGGACCAGGTTTTAATAATATTCAGTGTTTGTGTATGTGTGGGGCTCAGAAAACATGTTATTACGCTGTAAAAAAAATAGAAATCTGACCAAGTGGATTTCTAGTCCAAATATCTTGGTACATTTACATTAAGACAGAGTCATTTAACGCTTTAACTCCAGCGCTGACATGTTCTGAATGGATGGTTTAGTTTAAAAATTCAGGAAAATTCGAGTTTCTTTTTTTAAAGGTGAAGCTTTTCCACGCTTCTTTTGGAATCTGATGAGTCACCCCGAGTTACCAACACATGCTGCCTTTGACAGTGGTTCATCACCTCCACTGGCTGCATACTGCATTCACAGAAAACAACCAGAGGAACGAGGGACCCAGAAAAAGCTGGTCCATCTGACGTCAGATGGACTTTAGCATCACCCACGTGGGGTTAAGCCCGTCCTCGGCAGAGAATCTGAAGTAGCATTAGCATTAGCATGTACAAGAGAAGACGGCGCCACAGTCGCTGCTGCCAAACTTGAAAAAAAATGGCAGATCAAAATAGTTCATGTGCTCTCTGTGGAAATAAAGCCTCGTTTTTTTCCCTGCATGTTTTCAGAACAAGCAATGGCACAAAACCTAGCTGGATGTTACTCTGGTAAAGGTAAACACATACAGTGAGTAAGAAGGGAGGGGGGAGTGTTCCGTCACGCATTCTGAGCCAATCAGAGACGCCTCATCACTGTGTCATCGACATGTATGAGGAAGTACCGGTAAACTCTGTTGTTCGACCTCAAGTCATTTTTCTACCGTGAAAAAACAGCTGGAAACAAAACAATCTGGACCTTTTTTAAATGGAACCAACACACAATGTATTCAATAACAATGGAGAACACAGTAATATTAATGAAATAATCAGTTGGTTGTGGGTCGACCCGTGCATCACTGTAAGTAAGTTAATGTTAATGTTTGCCCCCGTTCCGTACCTATACCAAGTTTTAGTACCAAACCCTATATATATGCATGGCACTGAATCGTAAAAACATAAGGGTGACCTTTAACCTCACAGTACAAATAAGAGGCACCACCATGTGGTGCAATATAGTAACACAATAATACTAACTGTTCCAACATCTGGTAATTGTTGTGTTTGAATATTTACTTGTTTTCAAGGGGCATTTTTTTCCAGTGCAGAAGGAATATTCATCCATCATCCACAGACACACAATAGCACACATCCGACATGACAGCGCATAACGGCGCACTTTCATAATCGCATTCACTGAATGGCAGTCCAAGCAGCTCTAGTGTGTCCACACACTTAGCCCGCTCCTCCTCCAAGCAACATATCAACAACAAAATAACATGTCATTCAAAGTCTGCTCCACAAACACTAATAACAGTGTTCACGCTGTTAAAATTCCAGTGCCGTGGCAGCTTTTGAGGTACTTTAAAGGCTGTACTGTCCCTCCTCTCTCTCTCTCTCTCTCTCTCTCTCTCTCTCTCTCTCTCTCTCTCTCATGGCCCTCACACCTCCTTCAGCTCCTTCAGGGGGGGTGGGGGGGGGGGGCAAACAGTACAGTGCACAGTAAACAGCCACGGGCTAAAACTCAAAGCAGTGACTGTGAAATGGCTGAGGCCGGGTCAGTGATGGTGCTAATGCTCTCGCTGTTGAATGGACTGTGATTGGCTTCCAGTAGGAATGGACAGGAGCTGCTGATGGGACTCACTGGGAGTCAAATGAAAATCACTGGGTCTATTATGGTGCGAGCTGTTATCAGGGCTTTTACGCTGCTGCACGCTGAGGATCTGGGCTGCGTTTTTTTTTTTTTTCTCCTTTCCTCATGGGAGTGTGATAGCCTCAAGTGTTGGATTAATCAGACATTTTGGTGGCTTGTATTCTTTAGTGAATACAAGGCACTGGGGCAGGTTGTGTGTGATTACTGTGTGGTTGTGTGGGGGCTGGATGGTTGCAGGGGTGTGTTCTAATCCACGGTACGAGTCGCATACTGATAGTGAAGAAATTCAATCAAGGGATTTGATTTCAAGGCACTTTCCTAAATCAAAAGTAGCGCTGAAACATAAGACATAAAAGGATGTAGTGGATGGAGGTAGTGGTTTTAGTGTGATGGGCCTTTGGGAAAAAAAAACAAACAAACAAAAGAAACAACCCTTTAAATACAAGTTTAGAAAAATAACACTGGATAGTTTTGCTTGAATTATGCAATTATGCAGTGAAAATTATCTTGGTAAGTTTCTTTGATATTACATTTTAAAGATATATTGTGCATTGGCAGATTTTTTTTTCTTTAATTAAATAAAAAAAAAATCTTGAATTAAGCAAAAAAAACAACAAAAAAAAAACAACATATGTATTGAATTGAATCAAAAGTAGAAATCTCAAAAAGCTACCTGGACTCCAATAAGTAATACATAGAGGTGCTATTTGGATGGGAAACTTTGTACATACAGTACATAAATAAAAATGTGAATTCGAGGTGTTTTTTTGTTATTGTTTTTTTTTGTTGTTTAATTCAAGGCAAAAAAAAAGGCCAATGGAACAAGTGAATATTATCTTGGTAAGGTTTGTTGAAATCAGATTTTAAAAATATATTGTCCATTGGCAGATTTTTTTTTATTTAATTAAACCAAAAAAATCTGGAATCAAGCAAAAAAAAATTACTAACAACATATGTATTGAATTGAATCAAAAGTACAAATCTCAAAAAGTTAGCTTCAGGAGCGCTACCTGGACTCCAATAAATAATATATTATGTTCGTTGTATATTATTATTCATGTCCTGTTTGTAGGAACAGGAAACGGGCACAAGCACAGATTAATTTTCTTGTTACATACTCATAAATGTGTCTGAATTTAATCAAAAATACTGTTATTGGAAATCTATGTCTAGCTAATAATGTTGGTTAGTGTTCGCTTAGTGAGCAAATAAATGATAAAATGCTTTAATATTAAGCACAAATGGATATGTTACAGTTTTCCACCTTTAGATCTTACTTCATTCTGTCTGACAAAACACAAAATCATAAGTAATACATTATATATTCAACTGAAATAGTGCAGATCTGTGCTCAGAATACTTTTATATCTAAAATATTTTAGTTCTTGGCGTACGGACAAACAGTGTTTTGTAGTCAGTAGGCACATTTCCCCCTTCATTCATTCTTTATTTGTTCAATTTGCAAATTAAAAAAAAAAAAAACATCAAAGTGGAAATACAGACAAACTTAAAAAAAATAAAAATAAAAAAACAAACACTCAAAATATGATAAGATAGCTTTGGAGAGCAGAAAACGTTTGTGTGTCAGTAAAAAACTTAATGCAAATAACAGCAGGAAACAGATCTGGTAAATAATTGTCTGTGTGGAAGAATAAGTGACTGTAGTGTTTATTGAATAAATGTAAGAAATGGCATATTAGATAAAAGGTAATAAAATAATATAAGGAGTAAAGCCAAGATGAAGCAGGGGTTTTTAGGTTTCACATACAGATTATTGTGATCTGAAGTAAAAAAAAAAAAAAAAAAAAATTTAATTAAAATTATGACAATTTTTTTTTCTTGAAAAATTACATGAAAAAAGTGAAAAACAAAACATGTAATAACAGTTACCTTTATAGGCTATTCTTTCACACTAACTGCAAATAAATACAGTACATAAATAAAACATGTGAATTCGAGTTTTTTTTTTTGCTTAATTCAAGCCAAAAAATTATCGTGGTCATATTTGTTGAATCATATTTTCAGATCTATTGTCTATAAATCAGTTCTTATATCTGTGATGAAAAGTTCCTCTTTAGGTGATTCTGCCTGAGTTTAAATGTGATGAGATATTTGGGCTAGAAATGAGAAAAATACACTTGGTCAGATTTTGGATTTTTTATAAAGACTGTGAGATATCAGTGAGATATAAGAAGTTATTTTTACAATAGATCTGGATTCATTATTTAATTTGCTTTTGTTTAATTCAATATTTAATTTGGCTTATTGAAGATATTTTTTCTTTCTTCTTTTTTTGCTTATTTTAAAAATTTTTTTTTGGGGGGGGGGGCTTAATTCAAGATTATTTTGCTAATTCAAGCAAAAAAAAAAAAAAAAATCTACCAATGGACAAAATATTTTAAAATCATATTTATTTCCAGAAAGTCTTACCAAGATAATTTTCCCTTGTTCCACTGGCAAATGTTTTTTTGCTTAATTTTTTTTCTCAATTCACTATTTTATTTGCTTTTGCTTAATTTAAGATGTTTTTTTTTTTTTTTGCTTAATTCAAACCAAAAAATTAATTCAAGCAAAAAAATCTTACCAAGATCATTTTTACTTGTGCCATTTTTTTTGCTTAACTCAAGATTTTTTTTTACTTCATTCATAGACACACACACACACACACATATATATATATATATATATAATATACACAGCGCTACCAGCAAATGAATAAGTAATGAAAAAAAAACCTTTACCAAAATTTTTCGTCTCTGAATACGAGAGAAAATTCTATTTACGAAGTGAAACCGAACCCCCCGTGACATAAATACTACATATTACTGTACGTACTTGTACATGGATCAGTACCTGTGTCTGCCCCAGCATGTAAAGGACAGAGCCGAGTGCATCCCCAAAACCTCACTACAGTACATATTCGTTATCCATCACAAGCCCAAAGAAAGTAATTCCCGTGTGAATGAAAACAAGAAACGGGCCACGCCACCAATATCAGGGAAACAGGAGATGATAAAAAAGGTAGAGGCAGCTAGCACGAACAAAAGATCATGTCGACAAAATCCCACCAACCCTCTGAATTTGTGGAAAAAAACACTCCAAAAAAATGTCCATCAGCCGTGCCAATCGTCCATGGATCTACATCCACCAAAACGTCCGTCAACAAACACAACTGAAGGTGAAAGAGACAATTAAAACAAACACAATGGTATAAAAATGGACCTACATGTCTGGTTCATTTGATGGTTTAATGTTTAATGTTCAGTCAGTGAAGACACATTTACCAATACCCACTGACACCAAAATATTTACATTAAAAAAATAATAATTATTTAACCTTTATTTAACCAGGCAAGTCATTAAGAACAGATTCTTATTTACAATGACGGCCTGCCAAGAGACCGGAGTCACTTGAGGGGAAAGGGTAGGGGGCTGCAAACTAAAAACAGATAAAAAAAAATTTCACATAAAATTATGGTTAAAAAACAAAAACTTCTGTAAGATCCAGTGACATAAAACACAGCAGACAGCAACATATAAAGAAGCGCTCATACTGGAGGGTTATATGTAGATGTATAAATTATATCTAAAATCTAAATCTACATTTTCTTTTACTTTTACTTTTAACACATATTTCATACAAAATTTTTTACTTTTTTAATCATTTTTAAAGAGTTTTTGACGGGTAGCATTTGGGGCCTTGGAACGAATCAGCCCTTTTACATGTAAAATGCGAAAAATTCATGGTACACAGTAAATTTTGCAGTGTTAAATCAACACTTAGAGAGTTTATTTAACTTCTTCTAGAGTGTATTTGGTCCCATTGTCTCCAAATTAACACTGCAAAATCTACAGTGTACTACACCACTTCTGGAATGAATGAATTTCATAAGTAGAGGTACCACTGTATGTATATATATACATACATTAGATCTTTAAAAGAGTATTTTGACAAATTTTATTTCAAGTACAAATATTGCATATGAATGTCTTTTTGTTTTCCATTGTTTGTGCACTGGGACCCAAAGCCTCCTGGTGGGTCCTGTTAGCTCAGATATGAGGGAAGACGTGGCCCCCACTCTGACTGTAACTGTAACCCCACTAGGAGCAGGAGGAGGGGGATCACCTCCCCCCAGCCTTCTCCTTCTCATCTTCCCAGAGCCCTCCTTCCTCCTCTGTCTTCTTGGAGCCTTTCTAGTGTGGTATGATTGTCAGGTTACTCTTCAGCTGCAGTCAGTTGCTCTCAAGTGCCTGTGGCGAGTGACAGTGCATATATGAATAAATAAGTTAGCGCCAAAAGGACACTGAAATATTTGACAACGGTGTCATTTACAGTTACTCTCCTGCAAAGTCTCAGCTCTGAAAAGAAAAAAAATAGATACAATATATATATATATATATATATATATATATATATATATATATATATATATATATATATATATATAAACAGAGAAAGTTGTTATTCCATCTGCACTGGAAAAAAAATCATCTACATCCAACCATGTGTATTTGTCTCATTTTTAATCCAAATATCACATCACACTTAAATAACACTGAATCACATAAAGAGGAATGTTTCATAAGAACTGATTTATAGACAATAGATCTGGAAAATATGACTGAAGAAATATGAATAGGATCATTTTCACTTGTTCCATCGATAGATTTTTATTTTGTTTTTGTTTTTCTTTTGCTTAATTGTATATATATTTTTTTGCTTAATTTAAGATTTTTATTCAATAATTTTTTTCTTAATTCTAGATTTTTTAAATTTATATATATATATATATATATATATATATATATATATAAATCTGCCATTCGAAAATCTTATTTCATTCTATTGTCAGATTTTTTTGTTTTTGTTTTTTTGCTTATGTAATTGATTTTTTTCTGTTTGTTGCTTAGTTAAATGTTCTTTTTTGCTTAATTTAAGATTTTTAATCATTAATTTTTGCTTAACTCAAGATATTTGTTTTCCTAAAAAAAAAAATCTACCATTAGAAAATCAATATTTAAAATCTTATGTCAATAAATCTTACCAAAGCAATTTTCACTTGTTCCATTGGCAGATTAAGATATATATGTATATATATATATATATATATATATATATATATATATATATATATATATATATATATATATATATATATATATATATATATATATTCTTAATTCAATCATCTGACAATGGATAATTGATCTTTAAAATCTTTTTCTGCTAAAGTTAACTTCCACTTATTCACATATTTCTGCTTAATTCACCAAAATCATCTCATATTAATTTTTCCTTTCCTTGTTTTTCGAGGGACATTTCTTCCAGTGTGCTGAGCTCTCTCTGCCTTTTTTTTTGGTGGGCTCTTATTTTATTTATTTTACCCCCCCCCCCACCACCACCACCACCACCTCCTCTTGCATCTCGCCGCACACGGTGGGTGGACCGGTGGGATTTGAACGCGCTCATAAGTGGTTGTTTGATCAAATAGCCCTGATTAGGACGTTCTGCTGACACCACACTATTCTGGATCCACCACAACTTCACGCTTACGTCTGCTGGGTTTGCACTAGCAACCTCCTGAAGACGCTGGAGGAGGGAGGGAGGGAGGGAGGGAGGGAGGGAGGGAGGGAGGGAGGGAGGGAGTCAGAAACAAAGGAACCACATGGTCTGTGCTATTCCCCATTAGGTGGAGTAGTAGGAGAGGAGTTTACCCTGCACACACACACACACACACACACACACACACTGTACTGGAATGATAATTGAGTGTGCCTGTATTGATCCAAACTCTCTCACACACACGCACACACACTTCTTTCCATCCCCCAGTTACCTCCCCCCTCCTCCCTCACTTGCTCTCTCTCTCTCTCTCTCTCTCTCTCTCTCTCTCTCTCATTCACATTCCTTTTATCCAGTCCCCTGTCTACTCTGCTCTTCAGTAGCATCTTCCTCCTCCTCCTCCTCTTCCTCCTCTTCTTCTTTGCTGACCATGAGAAGCATCTGTCTGTCGTTCTCCCTCTCCTTTACCCTTTTACACTCCTCCTCTTTCTCATGCTGTTTCATCCGTTCGTCCGTCTTCCTCCTCCAACACCTCCATCTCTTCCTCCTCTTTTCCGATTCCTCTCTCTCTCCTCTCTGCCTCCTTCAAGTGCTGTTTGATACTTTCTCCTCCTCCTCCTCCTCCTCCTCCTCTTTTCTCCCTTTCTCCTCTCTCTCGTGCTTTCTGCTGTTCAACCCTTCTTCCTCTTCCTCTTCCTACTCCTCCTGTAACACCTCCTCTTCCTCTTATTTTCCCATTCCTCTTTCTCAAATCTACCTCCTTCTTATGCTGTTTTATCCTTCCTCCTCCTCCTCCTCCTCCTCCTCCTCTTTTTTCCCCTGTCTCCTGTCTCTTTCTCGTGCTGTTCAATCCTTCTTCTTCCTCCTCCTCCAACACCTTTTCCTCTTTTTTCCCATTCCTAGTCTCTCTCCTTTCCTCCCTTTCTTGTGCTGTTCAACCCCCCCTCCTCCCCTTCCTCCTCCTCTTCCTCTTTCCCAGTCCTAGTCTCTTTCCTCTTCTCTTCCTCATGCTGTGTGATCCTTCCTCCTCCTCCTCCTCTTCTTTCCCAGTCCTAGTTTCTCTCCTCCTCCTCCTCCTCCTCCTCCTCCTCCTCCTCCTCCTCCTCCTCCTCCTCCTCCTCCTCTTCCTCCTCCTCTTTCCCAGTCCTCTCTCCTCTTCTCTTCCTCATGCTGTTCAATCCTCCACCTCCACCTCCTCCTCTTCCTCTTCCTCCTCCACCTCCTCCTCCTCAGCCCTTCTTGGTTCTGATCAGCTTCAGTTCTGGACAGAAAATCACTTCCTCTCACTCTCCTTGTTCACCTGTCACTCTCTCTCTCTCTCTCTCTCTCTCTCTCTCTCTCTCTCTCTCTCTCTCTCTCTCTCTCTTTGGTATGCAGCAGGGGAAGCAGACACTTACCTCCTTCTCACTAGCACCTCCTTTTTCCCAGTGTAACCATCTTATGGGAGCGTGTGCGTTGGTCGTGAGCAGAGCTGGAGTGTGTTTATGAGGCAGCCCATCATTAGCGTGGGAACTGTGCAACACACTGCAGCTCAAACCTCAGCCTACTGTGGGATGCTTAATGGTAAACAATACAGTGATGTACGAGCCAATGGAAGTATGATGGAAGCTAATGACACCGGATGGGGATGTACCAGCCGCCTCTTCCAGTTGGATGTTTGCCGCAGCCTTCGTCTCTATAGCTGTCTTGTCAAGAGTGCGCGCCGCTTTTGCAGAGCACATAATTAAAGATGATACATTTTCTAATGTAATCAGCAGGGTATTATTAGACAGAGCTTCCGTGGGCAGATACAGACTCTAGTGTGTGTTTCACTGTCGACTAATCTAATGTTTTACCTGATGTGGCGCATATGACTTTCCTGTCAAACTCCATCTGTACTTTACAATAATGTACAGCTGGCAAAGGTGTCAAAAGTACTCACATTCTGTACTTAAGTAAAAGTATAGTTACTTGTGTGAAAAAGTCAAAGTATTAGTTGAAGACTTTTACTGAAGTAAATGTTAAAAAAAAAAACTTCAATTGTAATAAAGTACAAAAGTAAAACTGTATTTTAATTTTTTCTTGACATAGATTTTGATTTGAATGATTTATTTTGAACATGTGCAAAGTGAAACAATAATCAATACAACAATAATAATAATACACAATGACATGTCCGAAAAGGAGTAGGATGAAGCATAAGCTTATTTAATCCTACCCCTTCTTCACTTCCCCAATAACCTGAATTCATCTTATAGCAATATAGTGCATAGTACAAAAATGATGATAATAATAAAAATAATAACAATAATAATAATACCAATAATAAATAACTGAAGTACTAAACATATATATATATATATATATATATATATATATATATATATATATATATATATATATATATATATATATATATATATCCAAAAAACAAACAAAAAAACAAATGAGCAGATAAGAAAGTAGGTAACAAATAGTTTTTTTTGTTTGTTTGTTTGTTTTCTTCTTTTTTTCTTCCCTTCCTTCTTCTTCTTTTCCCTTTCTTTTTTCTTCCTTTTTTTTCTTTTTCCTTTTTCTAATTTGTCTACATTTTTCAAATTATTAACTATTATTGAAATAATAGTTATTTAATCAGGAAAAATCTGAAAGGTATCCAAAAATAAAGTCCTTATAAGTGACTTATTACATACAGGAAATGGACACTATAAACCCAAACTATACACCCGCCCTCTGACTCTATACTTCACTGTGATTCGTTGGCCAGTTTCAGGGAAATCTAACCAAACATTACATTGAGCATAACTAGACTAATACGATAGCAAATTAGATTTGCTGTCGCTACGGGCGGCTAGGCTAATAAAATGGCACAATTGAAATAAAAAGTCATCATTATGAGATAAAAAGTCAAAGTTGTGAGATAAAACAGCATAATTATGATGTAAAAATTCAAAAATATGAGATAATAAAGGCATAACTATGAGATAAGGAGTCAAAATTCTGAGATAAAAAGTCAAATTGAGATAAAATGGCACAATTATGATGTAAAAATGAATAAATATGAGATAAGATATGCATTAACTATGAGAAAAAGAGTCAACTTCTGAGATAAAAACTCAAAATTAGAAGATAAAGTCATAAATATGAGATCAGAAATGCATAATTATGAGTACAATTTCTTAGATAAGTTATTTTTCGAGATAAAAAAAAAAGTAACAATCAGGAGATAAAAAAATCATAATTACCATATATAACGTCACAATTTCTCTCCACTGATTTTTGTTTTTTCCCTCCTCCTTTCTCTCTTATTTCCCTTTCTTTCTTTTTTTTTTTATCTTTTTCCTTTTTTCTTCTTTTTCTCTTTCCCCCTTTTTTCTTATTTCACATGTTTTGTTACTTCCGCCTCGTTTGTCTTCTTTTTCTCTCCTTTTTTTTTCTTTTCTCCTTTTTTCTCTCTTTTTTTCTCCCCTTCCTTTTTCTCTTATTTTTGTTTTTTTTCCTCCTTTCTCCTTCTCCTTATTGTCCTTTTTTGGGAGGGTTTCCCCTTTTTTCTTTTCTCTTTTTTTCTTATTTTTTCTGTCCTTTTTAGTTTTCTCCCCCCTCCTTTTTCTGTTATTTTTTTTGGTCCTATTATATACAGTATATATATATTTATGGATAATTCCCATAGGTCCGCATGTTTGACCCCTGTAGGTGAACAGACTAGTGAATTAACCCTGTGGAAGTGTATTTAAACTAGAGTGTACAGTATTTTCCATTTACATTAAACACTTGGAGTCTTTTTCTGTAGGTTAAACTTAGGTTAATGCTGCTGTTGTAAACTTCACTGTTACCTTGACCTCATATCCACTACGTCCACACCTTTCACATGCATTTGTTCTGCTCCTTTTCCATTCTTACTTATATAGGTTTCTGCACAGAAATGTTTACAGGCGTTGCACAGACAATCTAAAAAATGAGTGGGAGTGAATGGATGAATTATGGAAGTAATAATTTGGTGAGTGCTGCTGCTTTAAATATCAAAGTGTCAAGCAGGTTCAGGTTCAGAAACAACTATTTATTTCTCTCCTGCAAACTTTCGACTGCAGGCAACGCAGGCCAAAATTGGATTTTTTTTTTGCTCACCTACATGTGACTCTTAAATCTGAAACTATCAATGTCTGACTTTTGTATTTATTACTTTTGTATTTATTACTTTTGCAAAGCAGAGGAGTCACAATAAAAAAATTATCACAAATATCTTTTCCAGTGGGAGGAAGTCAGCCAATAGTCACTTTCCTATTGACCCTAAAATGACACAAATGTAACTTTAACATAAAAATGTATACCTAATGAAACAACAACAATTTTGACAAAACCTTTGTTTTTTTCATGAAAAATTTTTGCAACTGGCAAGAGGTGTTTCTTTTTTTTTTTTTTTTTTTAAAAGTAGATTATCCTCCTGAGACCCAGTACAGTAAATATATATATATATTAAATAATTGCCTCTGTTTTTCAGATGCATTTTTACAATGTATAATAATAATAATGAATTCAATTTATAATAAAACGTTTCTATGTACACACATACTCCAAGCGCACAGTGGATACATTATTCATTCACTCTCACATACTCCCTCTGGTGGTGGTAAACCTACATATGTATCCACAGTTGTCTTGGGGCAGACTGACAGAAGCGTGGCTGACATTTTGTGCCTACAGTCACTCTGACCATACATTTATATAGAACGCTACATGCCTTGTCTGTGTTGCTAGCCAATGAAGTGGAACATGGCTGCCGTCTTTGCTCGCCCATAACATTGTTACCCTTGGTACTCTGGTAATTGTACTTTTCAGATGACTATAACTTGCTCAAATTTCAACTGATTTTCAAGTAATTTGATTTGTTATAAATATCAAAGATGTAATTATGATACTGCATAGTTATGAATAATTATGTTGTCTTAAAAAAAAACTGAGCTACGCCTGCCCCCAACTTTGCAGAGGACAGGGATTGTTTTTGTTTTGTTTTTTTTCAAGAAAGCTATGAACCTCTTGTACCCGACAGAAGACAAATATGCATTGCTGGGTCTCAGGAGGATATTTATTGATAGCAATAGACAGTCATACAAGTCATCCAATTGCTTTTGGAAAAACCCAGGAAACAACAGTAACTCTGTAATGAATGAGGGTCAAAGGGTAACAAAAAGCATCATGGGTAGCTCCCTCATAGCCAATGGGATGCTACATACAGTACGTATGTGACGTAGTTACGTATAGTAATGTACACACAGTACTGTATTTATGTCTCGGAGGTTTCAGTTTCCTTTCGTGAATAAAATTTTTTTTCGTATTCAGAGACAAAAAATTGAGGCAAATATTTTTCGTTACTTGGATCATTCGGTAGTTGGGTCTTTCGTAAGTAGAGGTATCACTGTATTGTGATTTGTAAGGTGTCATCAGAATCTTGCCAATGCACAACCATACTGATGAGACCACCTATTGCGTACTAGAGCAGTGGTCTCCAACCTTTTGATAACCGCAGACCGGTCAACGTTATGCAATTGTACTATGGACCAGAGGGGGGCGGGGCTTGGTCTGTGGTAATCAATCACCTGTCACGATAAATCCATATTTCAAGTATAACTCCTGGGGTTGTCTGTTAAAATCTTTCCTTCTCTTGGAGGTTGTAGGTTCTTCTGTCTCTTCAGTCGGCCTTTTCCACTTCAAAAGAAACTTTCCAAAGACGTCTGGTTTTTTTTACTTATTTTGCGAACACGTGGGTTACATTTTTAGCATTCAAGTGACAGAGATGTAACCAAGAGAATCGGGTCATTTTTCAAAATAGAAGATTGTTCAGACTCAGATAATGAATACAGGAGAATTAATTCATTCTTTATTAGGCAGCCGGCAGCCCGGTACCAATTGGTCCACAGACCGGTACCGGTACTGGTCCCGGTCCGTGGCCCGGGGGTTGGGGACGACTGTTCTAGAGGCTCTTGCTTGGGAAAAAAACAAAAACAAAACAAAACCGCCCCAGCTGTTTGAGATGTAAAACAGGAACAGAACATTCTTCATGTATTTCCATTCTGTTTATTACACTCATGTCTATAACGGTCACATTTGAAAACATTACAGCTCAGTTAAATTGGTCCAAATTCACATTCCCTTAACTGTAACCATGAATCTGTCTAAAGTTTGTCCTTCCTGCCATCCCATTACATGTTCAATCAATTTCCCAGCTATTTCAGGTCAAATTGATTTCAGTCTTGGCAGCCATGGTGCTATAATTGAAAAACCTGTGATTCCAGGATAGCAGACATGTGATTGAACTAGTGTATTTACTTAACATTTGTGTGACATTTGTACAGAAACAGTTTTCACACGGTTTGACCGTATATGAATGTGAAGCGAAGAGTTTTTGTAAATGCTAATCTGGAGGGAATACATGGATACAGTGTCAGAGAAAGATGAGAACAAGAGCCTTAATGCATAAAAAACCTATATTGTGTTGAAAAAGTCACATTTTTACACTTTTTCTCTGTTTTTGATATAATAACTTTTGAATTTAATCACAGCATTAATAAACTTCGACATGATCAGTGGATTAGATATAGAAAATGGGGTTAAAAAAATGCAAAATACATTCAGAGTAGAATATAATAAATGATAAAAAAAGTAATTTTTTAAAAATTTTTCTCTGTTTTTGATATAATAACTTGAATTTACTCACAGCTTTAATAAACTTCGACATGATCAGTGGATTACATATAGAAAATGGGGTTAAAAAATGCAAAAAACATTCAGTGTATCACATAATAAATGATAAAAAAAAGTCCAATTTTTTAAAATTTTTCTCTGTTTTTGATATAATCTTTGAATTTACTCACAGCTTTAATGACCTTCAACATAATCAGGGGATTACATCTAAAAAAAAATAGGGGAGAAAAAAAAGCCCCCCCCCCAAAAAAAAAAAAAAAAAATTCTGAGAATAATATCATAAAGGATGATAAATCACTTCATTTCAGTCCTTCTTGGGCATTTTTCTAGATTATTCTCTTTCTTTTCATTCACCAGTAAAACCCATAAATGTTTGGGGATGCTGGTTTTTACATTAAGTTAATGATATTCTTCAGTTTTTCTGTTTTTAATATAATAACCTCAACTTTAATCTGAGTTTTTATGAACTTCTACACAAGGAGTAAATTAAATATGATCAAATACCAGATTTTCATTGAAGAAATGCAAAATATAGAGGGTTTTTTAAAATAATAAATGCTAATAAATCATTTAATAAATATTACAAAGAAAGAAAAAATCATTTTCACACTGGATAAAGCAAAGTTTGGAGAAGATAAAGACTTCAACCACCAGAGTGTTATAGACAGTAAAAAAAACACACACCAAAAAACAGAACAAACAAACAAAAGGTTTTATTTGTGTTTTGTAGTTTTGTAAAGAAAAAAAAAAACTGCCTCTACTTTCAAAAATGTAAATCCTACCAAGTATATTTTTCTCATTTCTAGTCCAAATATCTCATCACGCTTAACTCATAAAGACCCAGTGTAACTTCTGTGTCTGTTCCGTAATGAGTTTTTCCTCAATATTTAGCTTTTTTCATGTTATTTAACACCATATATTTCAATATTAAAATCTTTAATATGCATTTTTTTCCACCAAAAATCTGCTTTTTTTTAATTTACTGATTATATAGATGTTCATTAAACCTATGATTAATATTAAGTAAGATAAAAAAAAAATATTATTTACATGGATTGATAGGATTAATCGATCAATAGGTATTAAGAGGTTTAGATCAGTTGATGTTTTACTGGTGTTTTTTGGGTCTTTATGGCTTAAATTAAGATAGAATCACCTAACTTTTCAGTGAGAAAAAGAACTGATTCATAGACAACAGATCCAAAAACTCCAAAATGTTAATAATACAGTAAAACTTTCTTAATTTATATGAATAAATATCAAGTCGATGCATAATATTGTTAAAAATTCAATAATATTTCTTATTAAAATTCTATTTTTCTTCAGGTTATTCATATTTTTCTTGTAATATGTAAATATTTGAATAATTTAATGTTTTATTTTTGCATTAAAACAAATAGGAAAAACATAGTTGTCCATAATTTTTAGGTAATTACACGAGGGAAAAAAAAATCTATCCCTAATATAAATATATTCAGATGCTGTCATCTGTTCTGAAACTGTATTAAAACAACATTAAGCCAGACGCTAGGAAAAACTACTTCCTCCTAGTTTCTGTAAGCTCTGGTAGTCAGAGGTCATACCACACACATACACAGTGATGGTGCATTCAATTGCAATGAAGAAAATCCAAAATTAGCAAATTCACACAAAAACACTAAACCTTAATTCTTATTATTAATCATATTTTCATCCTGTGGTTTGTATTGTAGGTCATTTAACCACTAGATACTTTCTGAAAGTTAGTCTTTTAATAGTTTAATTTGAATATCGATCGCCAAAAACTCTATTTTAAACCTAATTTGTTTGGTTGTGCTACTTCATCGTCTTGGTCTACACATGCCATCAGTTTAAAGACGATGAATATTAGCACTACAAATTACAGATGCACTGATGTGACCTTTTCAGTCCCGCTGCCGACTATCTATCCAATACTAGGCTCTAATTAATAAGCTCTACAATGTGCACTGAGAAGATTAGGAACATTCTGTCCCGTGTTAATGCCACTTCAATTGCTACTTCAACATCGCGGTCCTATCTAACTTGTAAAACATAATGAAACAATTTATTTCCAAGATTTTGCTAACTGTCGCACGCTGTTGTTCTAGGGAAACCAATTCAACAATGTTCACTTTTTGCCAAGTGAAATTGAAGCCAAAAAAACCAGACCAATTCCATAATTATTCTATTTTTCTGCTTCATTGGTTTCATGTTGTTTTCGATAATATAGGCACGTTACCATGGATACCAACAACCATGGGCGTAAAGTTGCGTATGGAAGCTACAGATGTGTCGATACCAATATTTGGATGTTTCTAAAATGTCCATACAAATTTTTAAATAGGAAATTACATGACATTTGGGAAATAAAAGGTTACCGTATTTTCTGGACTAAATGGTGACACTGAAAAGACTTTAATTTCTTCCAAAAACCACAGTGCACCTTATATATGGATTCATTCTCTTTGTGTTTAATGACTGGGAATTTTGCCTTTTTTTCCTCATAATTCTGACATTTTATGTCATAATTTTGACTTTTTATCTAAAAATGTAAACTTTTTATCTAATAATTTTGACTTCACTTAATGCGCTACTGTATATATAAGTTTATAATCCAATGCACCTTATATATGAAGAATCTAAAAAATAAACCATTCATTGACAGTGCACTTTATGGTAACTAAATATTGTCGTCGACGAACCTTTATCACGTGACAAAAACGAGACCAAACAAGACGTAAATGTCGGTTTTGTGATGATAATTGTAATTAAATATATAATACAGTTATAGATGACCAATAAAAAAAGAGACAAAATGTGGCTTAAGAAATAAAAAACATTCCTAAAATGTCTCGTAGTTTTTGTTGACAAAAACAAAATGAGAATCTTTTAGCCATTTATTTATTTATTTATTTATTTATTTATTTATTTATTTATTTATTTATTGTTGCTTCTCTCACAAGGAAGATGTTGAATTATGTCCCCACCAATGTCAACATCATGATTATTCCCATGCCAACCGCCAATGTTTTATTTATTTATTTATTTATTTGCAAAATTAGCCACAGAACTTGGTAATGCTGCAAATATGAGATACTTCTACGGTGTAAACTGTAAGTGTATTTTTCTAATTTCTAATCCAAATATCTCATCAGACTTAAAGTCAGACAGAAACACCCAAAGAGGAACTTTTCAATCATATATAAGAACTGATTTCTGGACAATTTTTAGACATTAACAGCATTTTATTTTTAAGTGTGATGAGATATTTTACTATAAATCCAAAAAAAAAAACACTTGGTAGGATTCAATCATTCAATCATTACAGAAAAATCCCAATAGCATTTGATTTATAAACAGGAGATCTGGAAAATGTGATTTAAATAATCTGACCAAGATCATTTGCATTTCTTCCATTGGCTGATTTTTTTTTTTTTTCTTTTTCTTAATTCAGGATTTATTTTGTTTTCTTGGTTTAATTCCATTTGTAATTTAAAGCCAAAGTGAATACTTTATTTTGACATAGCCAAACATTTTTACAGGTGATTATTCAAAGACAGTATCTACAGACATCACTGTGGGTTTGAAACATTATTGAATTCAAGCTAAATAGTGATTTGTTTATACATTATAGTAGATGACATGACAAGTCATTCCATAAACATGGAGACGAACATACATTTTATGTTGTTTTACAGATATATTCATGATTATTATAATATATGACTACTCTATCTTGTACTAAATTAAAAAATGCTGTGGTTTCCTGGTGTGTCTACACTTACCGCACCATGTTTAGAATTACAATTAAATTAGTCTTTATTTATTCCACAGTGGGGAAATTCACAGTCAGCAGCAGTAGGTAAAATACTAAATGTACAAATAAAAAAGACAAAAAGTAGGTCTGTCAAAATCAATGCATTAAATAAACTCAGATTATTCTAGAACGTTGTGACAGCTTCCATTCACTTTGAATGGATGTTCCCAGCATTCTGCGGGTGAAAATATTTCCCGAAGGGTCCGAGCTTAATCCATGATTAATTTGGTAAACAATTAAATTGAACTTTTGAAGGTGTTTAATAAACATATTAACTGCATTAGTTCATTTTTTTGTGGATTTCAACATGTTTTGAAAAAAAAAAAAGCTGTACATTTTGCATAATTTGATAAAGAAAAGCCAATAGATAGAACTTTATTGATCCCTTAGGAAGACTCCCTCAGGGAAATTATTATTAGTTTTGCGTAATATAGCATTTTTGCTACGCTAAAAAAAACACCTCTTACCAGCCCCAAATTTTAATGGACAAACAAAGGTTTTTCGAAACTGCTGTTTTTCATCTTAATTTTTATGCACACGTTATATTTACGCAAATCGAGGGTCAATGGAAAAGCAACTAATGACACCCATGTGGTTTGTGTGTGTGTGTGTGTGTGTGTGTGTGTGTGTGTGCGTGTGTGTGTGTGTGTTATTGATCATTTGTCTCCCAGTTATCACAGGTGTTGGACGCTGCTGCATCCTAACGCATGGTTACCTGTTTTGTCCCCCCCTTACAGCTCTGGACTCCGCCCCCTCTCACTTGCTACCCCCTCCCTTAAAAGGACCGTCTCTACCTCCTCCCCCTTTACTCTGCGTTTCTCTCCTCTCTCCTCCTAAATGTGTTTTTCTCTCCTCTTCACACCACTCGTTCTTTCCGTCTTTGCTAACACGACCGCTCATCCTCTCACCGCTAACTCACCCATTCTCCCCCCCCTCCCCATCTGACTCCTCCCCTGTTCTCCCCTCCTCCCCCTGACTCCCTTCTCCGTCCTCCCCCCACAGGGCCCTGCACCTCCCGCTGCCGACCCCTCCAAGGTGAAGGCGGCCACCTCGGAAAAGAAGAAGCAGGAGTCGCGCAAGGATAAGAAATAGGATACGGGGCGGGGCTGGGGCGGGCTCGTGCTCCAGCCCATGAAGGCGTGGCCCTGGTACAAGCAGCAGAAGCAACAGAGCCCAGGGGGAGAGGGGGGAGGGGACCAGGGGGGGCGGGTGCTCATGACCATCCAACTGGAGCTGACCCGAAAAAATGGGGAGGAGCCTGGTCAGGAGGGCGCCGCCCCACCTCAACCCCTCGGCTTGTTCTCTCGCCTCGCCAAACGGCTCACATTTAAATAAGGAGGGATGTGGAGGAGGGGTGGGGTGGGGTGGGGGGGGCTTTGACTTAGACGTTTTCACTGGTATCAGCTCAACTTTACTCACACTTTTTTGCATTTCCATGACAACAGACATGGAATCTGAGAGTGGGACTAGTTTTTTTAGTATCACTCCACCCAGGTTCCAAGTGATGCTAAAAGGGGAAACTAATGATCCACACACATGGATGTTTTGAGGCAAACACGAAATTTTCTTTTCCATCAGCCTTAACCAATGACCAATATTTCCAATCTGATATTTGTAGCCGATTCTTTGTAAAATCAAAATAAATGTCAGAAGAACTTATTTCATTAGAATTAGAACATTAAAAAAAATAAACACTAATAAATATGAACAAACATACACCTTCTCTTTTTCCTTTATTCTTTTTCCAACTTTTTTTCCCTCTTTTTTCTTTTTTTGTTGTTTCCCCCTTTTTCTTCCTTTCTTCCTTTTCTATCCTTTTTTTCCTTTCCCTCTATTTTTTGTTTTCTTCCCACTCCATTTTCTCTTCTTTTTCATTTTTTTCCCCTTTTTTTTTTTTTTTTAAAATTCTCTTTCTTTCTTTCTTTCTTTCTTTCTTTCTTTCTTTCTTTCTTTCTTTCTTTCTTTCTTTCTTTCTTTCTTTCTTTCTTTCTTTCTTTCTTTCTTTCTTTCTTTCTTTCTTTCTTTCTTTCTTTCTGTAATGATGGCATAAATATTTAAAAAATAGCACAAATTTTTCTCACAAAATGTCTTTTTTTCCTCCAGCTTATTCACATATTTTTTTTTAAAAAACAAAGACAAAAAAAATCAAAGTTGTCATTATTTCTAGGTTATTTTACTATTATTTTACTTATCTGACCAACTTCAGATCAAATCAGGTTGAATGTGGCCCCTGAAAGAAAGTGACTATGAGACCCCTGTTGTCATGGAAACGCTCTCCAGGAATACTGTACCAGTGGAAACGTGCATTTACTGTACTTTCCCCATCAACTCCAACAACCAGAGTCCCCAGTAAACGAGTCTGACGATATCTGCTGTCGTCAGGTCGATAATGCAGGAGCCTGTTAGACCCACAAACGTAATAAACCACAAACATAATAAAAAATTAGCCATTTTTCAATGCAATTATCACACAAATGTAATAACTGTTGCCTAGCACACACATAATAACTCATTTTCCCACGGTGTGCTTCTACTCTCTCCATTATCCTCATAACATTTTGCTTTTAAGAAGTAATATCAACTTTGTACTGAACTTTTATAATAAAATCTTCACATTTTTGCTCATTCAGTTGTGTTCCTCGACATGTATTTGCTATTAAACATTAGAATTAGTACCATGTAGTGTAACAGTAGCATCATTCTAAAAAGACAAGTGTCCAAAAGACAATAATAAATGGGAAGAAAAACAAAGATGTATGAATATTCATGCATGCATTACTTAAATGTCTCTTATTTACTAATTTATTACATTTCTTGGAAGTTATTACAATGTTGGAAACAAAATAATTTTACTGTCCCACAAATATAATATAATGTAATTATTATTATGTTTGTAGTAGACGACTGTTATTACATTTGTGGGAAGTTATTAACATTTTGGAAACTGCATATTTTTACCAACCCACAACTGTAATAAACCCCTACAAAAATAATAATAATTATAATTACATTTATGGGAATTAGGTATACTGTTTGTGGTAGGTGATTGTTATTACATTTGTGGGATAATTACAATTAAAAGCTGCAAATTTAGTTTATTACATTTGTGGGACGTTGTAAAAATTTGGAAAACTTAAATTTTTTTTCCATCCCACAAATATAATAAATGGGGATTTAGTATTATTTATGTGGCAGGCGACTGTTATTACATTTGTGGGAAGTTATTACAATTTTGAAATTTTTTTTTACCATCCCATAAATATAATAAATCCACATTGGGGAAATTATGTATAAATTAGGTATAATGTTTGTGGTCGGCGACTGTTATTAAATTTATAGGATAATTATGTTAGAAGCTGCACATTTTGTTGATTACGTTTGTGGTTTTTATGACATTTGTGGGAGTTATTACATTTTGTGGACCTAACAGGGTCCAGATCTAAGATGCGGTGATAATCTCCTCCACCAGACACTCCCCCCCCCCCTCCCTCCCCAAACCCCGCTCCCCCCGACTACTTCTGTCAGGTCGTACGATATGCCATTTGAAGCAAGACCTTAAGACGGCCTGGGTTTGATAACAAAATCTAAAAAGCTGCTCCTCTGCTTCTTTGCCTTTCTGCTTCCTTTCATTGTGATCCTATCCAGTGAATAAAAAAAAAAAAAAAAAAGAAAACTACTTTCTCCGAGTGCTACTGATACGCATCACGAATCTCCCAGCTGTGGGGACAAGCCAATTTGCTTTCTTTCCGAGGCAACGTGTCAAACTCTTTAACTTTCACTTTCTCTTTCCTCTCTCTCTGTATATATATATATATATATATATATATATATATATATATATACATATATATATATATATATATATATATATATATATATATATATATGTATGATTTTTTTTTGCTCTTTCTCTGTGAATGTCCTGCCTTTTTTTCCTTGTTAATTCAAATTACAGACGTTATTTCGATGCTAACTGCTCTATCCTGTGTCTCTTCCTCTGTCACTTCCCTGCCCTTCTTTTTCTTCTTCTTTTTCTTTTTTTCCTGTAGATAAAGGTCTGAATTCTCCGTGACTGCCTCCACTCCTCTAGTCTGCTCCCTCCTTTTCTGCCCGGCCAGATGCAGCCCCCATTATTTCACATTATCTCTTCTCTTTCAAGACACTATTGGCTGTAAGAATTGTCTTGCTATTATATCAGTGGGAACGGTGTCAAATTACTTTTTACAAGGCCTCATCACCGACCCCCCCCGTATTCAGTCATTGGGTAAACTATAAAAGTGTTTAAAGCCTTAAACTCTACACATTACTTCCTTAAGGGGAACCTGAAAGACATCCCATTGCGTTTAGAGTTCCCTGAATCCCCCCCCCCCCCTCCCCTTTAATGTTTACGACTCACTTGCACTCGCTGAGAGGAGCTGTGAGTACACTCTGGACTTCAGATAGAGGGGAAAAAAAGCAAAGCAGGGAGAGAGAGGAGAGTGATAGTGGGAGTGAAATATGATTGGTGCCCTCAGCCCCTCAGCCGGCTTAGATCCAGGTTCAGGCCCTGCAGCTCGGGGTGATTCAATCCTCTCACATTTGAGCTAATGGAGGTTGTCGCTGTGTCCCTGCCCCGGCTAAATGGGGCTATTTCTGGCGCCATAAGAGTGTACAGGCTTTACTGTAACAGCTGCACATTTTTCAGCTATGGGGGGGAGGGGCTGGTGGGGAGGGGAGGGGGCGCGCTCTGTCCTGCTGTTTGTGCCTGAGTCGTGTCCCCGCTGCTAACTCCACGGCCGGCGACTGACAACCCAGAATGATGTCGTCACACGCCCCACCCCCCCACCTCCCCACCTCCCCCACCACCATCACCACTGCCACCACCCACCGGATGCTCTCAGGAGTCTTGGAGGCTTTTTATCAGGAAGAGGTGCAGTTATTTTAGGTTCTGCACGTTCCACCCCCCCCCCCCACCCCCAACGCCCCCCTGTCAACCTAGAGGCTAATTATTTTAGAGCGTCCTGGTAACAGGATATCTTCTTCTGCATCTTCTCTCATCTTATTCACTCTGCAGCAGGGGTCTCAAACATGCGGCAGGGGGGCCAAATGTGCCCCCACCCCCCCCCAAGGTTTTTGACCCGGCCCTGGGATGAATTTGTAAAATGCAATGTGGAAGTAATTTCAGTTGTGGTTCCACATCTGATCTAATATGATCTACAGTCAAATAAAAGCATAATAAGGTGTAAAAAATAATGACTCATCTTTTCTTCTCAGTTTGATGTGACTTTTTTTGTCTTTATTTTAATGCGAACTATGAAAATATTTACATTTATCAATGATTCTGTAACAATAAAATGTTAACAACCTGAACAAATATGAACAACCTAAGGAAATTGAAGGAATTAAATGTTTTTTTTAAATGAAGTGTTTTGTGTCTTTGTAGATCTGATCCATAATGCACATGTAAAAATGATAAGTTTAAGGCAAAATATTGTTAAAATTTTACTTATTTTTTAAAAGAAATTACATTTTTTTCAGCTTATTCACATCTTTTTGTTTGGATAGTTTCAAAACATAATTATTTTCACCATTCAATGAGGGGTTTTGGCACTAAAACAAAGAGTTTTCATTATTTGTAGGACATTATGTTACGTTCTATTGCAAAAATTTTAAATATTTACATCTACAAATGATCCTGTAACAATAAAATCTGAATAATTTGAACAAATATGAACAACTTGAAATGTCTAAAGAACATTGCGTCTGTTACTTAATGTTTAGTGTCTTTTTAGATCTGCTCCATAATGCACATGTTGAAATGATAAATCAAAGCAAAAAACGGTAAAATTCCACTTGTTTTTCCTTAAGAAATATCATATTTTCAGCTTTTTCACATCTTTTTTTGTTTGAATCGTGAAGAAAAATATATATGTTCAGAATTTAACTTTTCTTTTTGCACTAAAATGACAAAAAAAAGGGGAGTTTATATTTATATTATTTATATGTGATTATGTTATTATTTTACTGGTCAGTGGAGATCAAATCGGTCTGAATGTGGCCCCTGAAAAAAAACAAGTTTTGAGACCCCTGCTCTAATTCTACTCTCCCATCTCAGTTTCTTTTCATTTCTCTTCCTTTATCTCTTCCTCTGCTCGTTGTTATTCCCCTACAGTAAAGGCCTCGACACAATCCACTCCACTTTTTAAGCCTCTTCTTATCGGACTGTCAGCCCTACAGCTCAATGCTCTCCTCTCTTCTCCTTTTTCAAAACTCTACCACACATTCTCCTTCCCCTCCCTCCATCTTGGCCAATGATTGACACTTGTCCTTCAAACACCACTTCCCTTAAAGACACGTCCCCTCCTTCAAATGCTCTCCTCTGCCTCTTACCAGCAAAACGAAGGAAGTACACGGGCAGATATCCACGCCCGGTCGCCAAAAAAAAAATGTTGGCTATTGTACCTATAAATATATATATGCAAAAAACAACTAATTTATGATACAACTGAAGCTAAAAATCCATGTAAAAGTAAAAAATGTCCTGTCAGAGATGTTGAATATTCTGTTAAGATCCATATATAGAATATATGTATTTATATGTGAACCAAAATGTCTTCCATATCAACATTTTTTTCCATTTCTGTGCTTACTTTACAGTGTTTTAACTGATATTTTTCAATTTTTTTAATACATTTTTGGGTTAACTTTAAGCACTGACGGTTGGTTGAAGTTAGGAAAAAATACAAGAGCTCATAAAAGTTAGTAAGGTTTTTTTTTTTTTTCTTAATTTTCACCAAAGTGCCTTCATTATGTAAACATTTTCACTATTTTACATTCAATAATTGGAAATAGCATGGTGCTACAGTTATTTTAGATACATTTTGTATATTTGTTATTCAATATAATGTCATTTTCAATTGACTTTTTTATTTAAATAAAGCAGTGAAACTCTTGTCCACTACAGAGGACAAAATACATGACTGGGTCTCAGAAGGATATAGATACGATCTTTAAAAAAAGCTATTTAGCAAAATTTCAACCAAGTCGGTATCTTTTCCCAACCTGAACCAAATGGTTTGTGTCGTCTATACTGAAAAAAAAGTCTCCAAAAATGAGACAAATGTTAAAGTTCACTTGTTCTCTCCTATTTTACCCTCCCTAATACACATGACACTTTGCATTAGCATTAGCAATTAGCGTTAGCAATGAGCAGAATAGATTCAAACTCAATACAGAAAAGTATGATGAGGAATCAAACAAGGAAATATTGAGTCATGATCTGTTTTATACCTTTTTTTTTCTTTTACTTTTATTGTTTGGTGTCATACTTTTTCATATAACCAAAATACTAAAATGCAAGAACCTCCTATTCAAAATACCGTAATATAATCCAAAAACAGTGTATTATTTATTGACTATCTTTGACAAATGGCATCCTAGAAGAAAACAAAAATTGTATTTAATTTGTTTAGTCTTGTTTTATCAATAAAGTAAATTTTTCACTTTTGTATTTTGGCCAAAATGGGTATTTTTGGTTCACAAACACGGCATTACTCATGTCAATGGTAACAACGCCAACATTTCTTCCCTGGCGACGGGGTTATGAATTCATCTTTTTGTTCTACTGAAGATGTCAAACAGAAACTTATAATCTAGCTCGCTCTTTTCCAATTGCAAATATCTTTTTATGTACTGTATATGTGTGTCTTGTTTTAAGTAAGTTAAAAAATTAGATTTGATAGAAATAAACCAACAACCTGTACATCACATTATGTAAAGCCAATAATATTTCGAAGACATTGTTTTTTTTTTTTTTGTTTTGTTTTTTTACATGTGTACAACAAGAAGACACGTGTAGAGACATGTCTATCAGTGCAGGACAGAAATGTAATGGAATATCCTTTGTGTTTCTGACCTTGCGTGTTATGGATGGTACTGTGTGGCTGCCTCTTCGCTACGTGTTTTGTTCTGTAGAAGAAGGTGGATTGAGGTTGTTGTGCGGTGATAAAAGAGAAGATGAGTGCAGATAAGAGCCTGGTTAACCTCCGATTCAGAGCGAGGTGGCTGAGAAGAGGGAAAAAAAAAATGATAGGGGTGGTAGGGGTTGTGTTAGAAGTGGGGGTTTGTTCAATGCATTTTATAATAAATGTCCAAAATGTAATAACTTTTTTTATTTTGTGATGAAGTTGTTTTGTTATAAACTGTCTTGATGCATTTTATAATAAATTTTGCCTCATTACGTTGTTAACTTCCACCGACATAATAATAATTTGCAGCTTTTAACATAATAATCCCACTTTCCAACAATCTAATTTATTACAATTTTAGAAAGTGAGGATTTTGGCCATCCCACAAATGTAATAAATTGGTTACGTTTGTGGGATTATTACGTTAAAAGCTGTACATTTCTATAACGTTTGTGTAAAGAAAATGATTACAAAATGTCCTTGCATGTTTTTTTGGGTTTTTTTTTTATTATTATTTTCCTGAAAATGTAGTAACATGTTGAATTATGTAATGATAATTGTAAAGCATACTTTATTTGTTTGCTAATCGTATTTTATTTGACTTTCCAGTATTTGTACAAAGCTATTATTAGCATCACTGTATTAGTCTAGTAGCAGAACTGCTCAAAGGTTGAATTAATAGAGAATATACTAGAAATATTCAATGCATTGGGACATTTTATTATAAAACTGCAACAATTTATCAAAAAAAAATACGGCTTCATTACAAAATTAAATCAAGTTTTTACATTTTGGGGCGTTTATTTCAAAATGCACCGTTATGATAAAATGTGGCTCAACAGGGCGGGGGTGGAAAGAAGGTGTTTGCTGTGGGAGAGAACTTTGTTGGAACAGCCTTATCTGGTGTGTGTTACGCCCCAGCCCAAAATCCATATGTATCAGTACAGATAGAACCTTCTCTTCCCCACAGCTGTCTTTTAAGGGTGCACCTTCCCCGACCCAGAGCCAAACATGGATTGCGATCTACGCTCTTGATATGCAGGGTGGATAGTGTCGACTTGAATGTTCCTTTAAAAATTCATAACTGGAATTTTCGGAAGGTGCTAAAAATCCACAGCTTTATAACTTGGGAAGCGTTTGACTAGAAGCTGTTTTAACTATCGATTAGTTTGAATGTTTTTTTTTTTTATATATATATTTTCAGCAAAAGCCACACAGACACCTGACATAAGACAAACAGCACTAAAATAACCTAAAAAAGATGTTTTATTTGTATGTATTTTGAACTGTATTAGTCATAGTTGCACTGTTAACACCTGTTTATTTGAAAATGACCGGAGCTTCTTCCTTTATTTTATGTTTTTTTTTGTTTGTTTGGTTTTTTTTTTACAATTGTTTTAATTGCTTGTGATAATTCCAGAGCACTAATAACCACTTTCCGTGATTCTATGTAATATGTTGTAAAAAGAAATAAAAAGTTAAAGTTCCAGCACCACTGTTGTGAACACAACACAAAGTAAATGAAAAGGTCTGTGGTCTGCTTTCTTTTTTTTTTTTTTTTTTTGATTTGATTAGATTTATTCGTAAAAAGATAATGCAAATAAAAATTACATAAAAAATTTACAGAGTAGCACAAAAAAATGATAAAATACACAGGTTTCCATTATGGCCCTAAATGGCATGACAGACAAATAAAAAGTGGTTCAATGATTTTAAAAAATAACAATTCACAGTATGAATAGAAAATGAACATAATGCCTCAGCTTAATAAAATTAATAATCAACGTAACAACAGAGTAATAATACTGCAGCAAGACATAGAAAAATATAAAGTAATGTATAAATAGTGAGGAATAATAATAATAACAATAACTACAATAATAATAATAATAATAATAATAATAATAATAATAATAATAATAATAATAATAATAATAATAATAATAATAATGTCAGAAGAGAAATGATAATAGACAAGCACCATTGAAAAAAAATAATATCACAATGCAAATCAAAAGTTATAACAGAAAGGAAAGCTAATGAAAATATTATTATTATTATTATTTAAAATAATATTGTCAATGAACTGAAAATGAATTAAATACCACCGTGAGGCAGAAAACTGGATAACAACTGAGCTGTAAAATTCAAACTAAATTAAAATAAAATGTTCCCAGTCTAAGGTTGTGTTTCTGTCAAAATTGTCTTTATTTGTCATGTTACTAAAACAGGAGTGTCAAACTCATGTTGGTTCAGTGACCCCCGTGACCCTAGTGAGGATAAAGCAGGTTCAGATGAATGAATAATATAATAATCCACAAATAATGTCAACTCCAAACTTTTCTCTATATTTTAGTGCAGGCACAGGCAGGTTATTGCTCCAACCAAGCAATAGAACAACAGCCTGAACTCAATTAATCAACTGATCTCAGTCTTCAGAGTCGATTGGTCAAACTGTGAACTCTTCCTTGGTTGGAAAAAAAAAACCTGCAGCTACACTGGCCCTTTGTGGAATAGTTTGGACATGTCTGTTTTAGAGTAAAAAAAAGTCAAATTGAACAATGAAAATATTTATATCGACAAATGATCCTTTCAAACAAGGTGAATAGTATAGGGAGCCTAAGTGATCCGATTCTATTTCCGGTCGATTTCCGGGCAATGGGACCTAAGTGCCATAAAAAAATGAATGCGAGTCAATGGAGGGATAAAAGTAATTTTCTGGTCCCGTTTGAAATGTGCTACGGTTTTCACATATAATGTCTGTGAATTTTAAAGATACATTTTCACATTGAGAAAGCACTCACTTTGGACAGGCATCCAAAGTTACGTTAGGTTTTATGTGAGAGTAAGTAATGGACTACAACGTTCGTCTCACAAATATGACGTCACCACCAAGCTTCACCATCAAACTCTTTGAAAATGTCTGTGACTTTGGCGAGCTTCACCTCCTTCTTTCAGGACGAAGACAAGAGCATCAAACGTGGAGAAAACCACTTTAAATCTGTGCATGTGGAAAGTAGCAGCTACTCCGGGGGAGAGATAGTTGGTCGAGTGAGAGCCAGCATGCGGGACAAGCTCTCGTCAGCCGGGAAGCGGTAGAGGGAACATGTGGAAATGGTGT
This sequence comes from Siphamia tubifer, assembly GCA_020466265.1. Lineage (NCBI taxonomy): Eukaryota > Metazoa > Chordata > Actinopteri > Kurtiformes > Apogonidae > Siphamia > Siphamia tubifer. The sequence goes on from CM035799.1 coordinate 34,308,376, forward strand.
TGTGATTACACCGGTAAACAAAGCACACAGGCATTTACAAATGAAAAATAGAAAAGGTGGTATACGGTTTAGAAAAGTTTGCAGGGAAAGATTCTGCTGTGACGTCAGCTATGTGACGTCTGATATGTAGTCCAAACAGAGTCCAAATAATGACATATTTTTACACGCTAATAAATCACAAAACACGTATCAAAGAAACTCCAAACGCACATCATTGGTTATGATTTTAATTGAAGAACAGCAATTGTGTGATTCAGGACATAAAGTAAAGTGGAGCAGAAAATAATTATTTTCTCCTCATCCACTCTCATGTTAAATATTTCCCGAACTTAGGCCCAGTGGACCGACCGGAAGGGGCGGAGACTTAGGCTCCCTATTAACAAATAAAATAAGTGACAGCGCAGACCTCCGCCAAGGTATCACCACCAAAATCGAATCATTTCCAGATCACTGAGACCCTCTACCACAAGATTTTTAAATTCATTTGTGCCTGAAGAAATCAGTCTGTGTAATACTTTAAATAGAAGGGGAGTGTGTGTGTGTGTGTGTGTGTGTGTGTGGGGGGTTAGGATATGGAATCTTTTTTTTTATATCACTTTTTAGCTCATCAACTTTTTATCATATTTAACTCCGCTTTTTTAAATAATAATTTTAATAATAACTTTTTTAATGTTAATTTATTTGACTTGTTTTTATCTTAGAGCTTATCTTACATCTCCCCATTACCCTGAAAATGTGATTGACAGCTGTGCCCGCCCAATCACATCAATCATTTCGTTGCCTCATCAAACTGAAATGTTGATCAATATCCATAATATAGTTATTTATTTGTAAATATATTCAATTATTTGTGTTTATTTAAAAAACAAAATTGAGTTTCAATTCCGGAAATGCTATTACGCTGTTGTTAAATGTGCGCTTGGGTTAGGGTCTTGCCCATCCCGACTTCACTATAGGCCCGTCTAGAAATAACCGTCTAGATCTGCCACTGTTGTACATACAACCCAATCATTGTGGAAATGACTGTATATGTTAGAAAACACACTCTTCCCTCTCACAATCACATCTATATATGTAAATTAGTATGAATAGGTCCTGTAGGTGGGATTCCACTCTGCATAATCAGATGATGTCTAATGCTACATTTCCACTAGTACTGGCTCAACTCGACTCAGTAGTATACATGCTCCAAAAAAAAAAAAAAAAAAAAATGTGGTCACCTGTGGAATAACCGGCTTATCAAAATCTGATATGTCTATGAAACTAAACTGCTATTTTTGTTTTATTTTCCCAAAGTAATAATTGAAATTGTTTACTAAGGTCTTGTATTGATTATAAAGAATCAAATCACTGTACAAAGTTTTCTTCATCACATCCTATAGATCAGGGGTGTATAATATGTTTTTGTTTAGTCAACTGAACCCACTTTATCCTCACTAGGGTCACAGGGGTACACTCTGTATGAGTCTCCAGTTCATCTCAGGACTGAACATATATAGACAAACAATCACTCTCACATTCACACCTATGGGTAATTTAGATTAACTAATTAACCTATCAGTGTATGTGTTTGGATGGTGGGAGGAAACTGGAGGAGAACATGCAAACTCCACACAGAAAGGTCTAGTGTGGGAATCGAATCATGGTCCAACAATATTTGTTCATATTGTGTGTTTTTCTGATTTAGTGTCAGTTACTTGTAAACTTTCTCCATGGTAAACATTAGGTTGTTATAGGTTACTATCATGGCTATTGTGGTCTATGTAATTCCTACATTTTTTTTTTTTAATTTGGAATATAGATAGAACTTCTTTCTTTTCTAGGACTCTAGTACAGAGCAGTATAATGACATGACTAAAGAAAACTGTACTGACAGAAGCAAACACTACCAACCCCAGCCTAGTTTTGAATCCAAGATGACATCATGTATGAAATAAGATAATAGAGAGCATGACCATATTCATGAAAAAAAAAAAAAACAGATTTCCTTTGCCTGGAATGACACACTGTATGCCTTCTGTGACTCTAGTTCATCAACATATTCTTTTCCAGACTCATTCTCCAATTGGATATTTTACCAAAAATGGCCAATATAGAGAACATAATACACAAAGATCAGAGCAAATACTAATGTGCAAACATGTCGCTGCATAGTGAGTGAGAATTGGCCCTTATTTCTACAGGAAGATAAACACTAATGAAATGTCAATCAGGCCAATTTTGGTTCGTTTGCAGGTGTGAAAG
>CM035799.1:34315619-34343119 GCA_020466265.1 Siphamia tubifer
TGGAAAAGAACTATATAAGTGCAGTCCAAGGTACTTCACTTCCTGCCTTCCATCTGAAAATCACATGCTAACTACAAACCGGATTCGGTTGAAGTTGGGAAATTGTGTAAAATGTAAATAAAAACAAAATACAATGATTTTAAAATCCTTTTCAACCTATATTCAATTGAATACACTACAAAGACAACATATTTAATGTTCAAACTGATAAACTTTATTGTTTTTTGCCAAATAATACTTAACTTAGAATTTCATGGCTGCAACACGTGCAGTAGAAGTTGGGAAAGGGCATGTTTACCACTTCGTTACATCACCTTTCCTTTTAATAACAGTCAATAAACGTTTTGGAAGAGAGGAGACTAATTCTCTTAGCTTCTCATGTGGAATTCTTTCACATTCTTGCTTGATGAACCGCTTCAGTTGTTCAACAGTCCGGGGTCTTCTCTGTCGTATTTTACGCTTCATAATGCGCCACACATTTTCAATGGGAGACAGGTCTGGACTGCAAGCGGGCCAGGGGAGAACCTGGACTCTTTTACTTCGAAGCCACGCTGTTGTAACACGTGCAGAATGTGGCTTGGCATTATCTTGCTGAAATAAGCAGCGGCGTCCATGAAAAAGACGTCGCTTGGATGGCAGCATATGTTGCTTCAAAATCTGTATGTACTTTTCAGCATTTATGTTGCCTTCACAGAAATGTAAGTCACCCATGCCATGGGAACTAATGCACCCCCATACCATCACAGATGCTGGCTTTTGAACTTTGCGTTGATAACAGTCCGGATGGTCCGCTTCCTCTTTGGTCCGGAGGACACGACGTCCAGTGTTTCCAAAAACAATTTGAAAAGTGGACTCATCCGACCACAAAACACTTTTCCATTGTGCATCAGTCCATTTTACATGAGCACTTAACCCGCACTTACTGATGTAGTGACCAACTGTATTTACTGACAGTGATTTTCTGAAGTGTTCCTGAGCCCATATGGTGATATCCTTTACACACTCATGTCGGTTTTTAAGGCAGTGCCGTCTGAGGGATCGAAGGTCACGGTCATTCAGTCTTGGTTTCCGGCCGTGGTGCTTACGTGCAGTGATTTCACCAGATTCTCTGAACCTTTTGATGATATTATGGACCGTAGATGTTGAAATCTCTAAATTCCTTGCAATTTTGCTTTGAGAAATGTTGTTCTTAAACTGTTCAACTATTTTCTCACGCCGTTGTGGACAAAGTGGTGAACCTCGCCCCATCCTTGCTTGTGAATGACTGAGCATGTTTGGGGAGGCTCCTTTTATACCCAATCATGGTCCCCACCTGTTCCCAATTAGCCTGATCACATGTGGGATGTTTCAAATAGGTGTTTGATGAGCTTTTCTCAGCTTTCTCAGTATTTTTTGCCAACTTTCCCAACTTCTACTGCACGTGTTGCAGCCATGAAATTCTAAGTTAATTATTATTTGGCAAAAAACAATAAAGTTTATCAGTTTGAACATTAAATATGTTGTCTTTGTAGTGTATTCAATTGAATATAGGTTGAAAAGGATTTTAAAATCATTGTATTTTGTTTTTATTTACATTTTACACAATTTCCCAACTTCAACCGAATCCGGTTTGTATATAGCAATGTGATGTTATGTGAAATCAATCTATTCCTGGACTGTTTATTCCAAGATCTCCCATCAAACCTTTAAATTATTAGTTTATTATGCTACACGGGCCACATTAGAATCATTGGCGAGCAGCATTTGGTCCCTGGGCTGCATGTTTGAGACCCCTGCTATAGGTCAAAGGTCAAGGTAATCAAAAATGATCAGAGACAGGGTAAATCAGGAATTTCCTTTTCATTCCTGTATACTCAGTTTTGCATATATTTACCTCAGTATTGATTTGCATCGATAAAAAAAAACCCTAAATGAATGTCTCCTATATTTAAAACTAAAGATAGCGCTGTCAAATATTCCATATGCAACTTATGTTTTTTTTGTTGTTTTTTTGGCTTTTTAGGCTGGCCAGTGTATTATACACTATAAGAGTATACATATATATATATATATATATATATATATATATATATATATATATATATATATTTCTTTCCTTTGAAATAGCATCTTGCAAAACATTCACTTTTCTCATCTGTTTAACAACCTCCCTTATGTTTTCTTTTTTAGATTTAGAGAAGCAGATTCTGCTTACTCTGTCATCTGTAATGTAAGCCTGTTTTAATTTAATGGTTTAATCCCCAGCAGCTGAGTGGAGGGAAAAAAAAAAAAACAACCAAAAACAACATTCACATACGTCAAGATCTTTCAGTTCTCAGTGAAAATTTGCATGAAGGCCAACATGACAGGTGCACAAAAGGCAACAAGTGAAGGCTTGTCTGCGATGAAAGTTAAGTCTACAGTCTGACTAATAAACAGCAGCTATTGTTAGCGTTGTCTTCCACACAGACCACAGCTGTGGAAACGTTTCCCCTCCATCTGTCAAAGGCTAACGCTCACATGCACCTCAGAAACTCATTAACACATCTGTTTAATCCGTAAATAAGCACAAGTCTAACGATAATTAGCGGTAGGCCACAGTTAACGGTCTCCAGTTGAGCTAATGAACAGTAGATCTGAGCTGGGAGTCTTTACTGGTGGCCTCATAACCTCACATTGACCACAGGAACCTGGTCACAGGATGGTGTGAAAGTATTTCACACACTTTTGTATGATTTAAACTAATCAGATACAACATGTTAGTGAGTGTCAGAGTGGTTTCAGTAAATGGATTATTGGACTTTGCATGGAGTCAAGAAAGCTGTTTCGACATGTTTCCAGTCTTAGTCTGAGACTCATATAGATTGTTCTCAGGTTGTTTTTGTCTTCTTACTCTAAGTCCAAACATGCTAAGCATAGTTTTTACCCCCCCTCTAGCCCCTCCCGCCCCTCCCGCCCCCTGAAAGGAGAGAAGGGTATTGTTTTTTTTTTTTTGTCTGTTTGTTTGTCTGATCATCAGTAACACACAAAAAAAAAAAACACTGGACCGATTTCCATGATAGTTTCAGAAAAGGTGTGGAGTGGTCCAGAATAGATCCCATTAAATTTTGGTGAATGTAGGTCAAAGGTCAAGGTCACCAAAAATGTGTTTTCACAATGACCAGAGATAGGGCAAATCAAGTAAAACATTTGCGAGCGGGCAGGGTTTGTTGTGCCTGGAACTACTTGTTTTAGTCTAATATTTATTTTTCTTTCATCATCATCATCATCATCATCATCATCATCATCATCATCATCATCATCACATGTTTATTACAAACCTGCAACCATCTGAAAACACACTACAGCAATACAGAACATTAAAAAACAACATTAAAACAATACAACACAATATTAAACTATACAACACAATATTAAAACAATACAAAACAATGTTAAAATGTACAACACAATATTAAAACAATACAAAACAATATTAAACAATACAAAATAATATTAAACTATACAAAACAATATTAAAACAATACAAAACAATAATAAACAATATAAAACTGTATTAAAACTATACAAAACAATATTAAAACAATACAAAACAATACAAAATAATATTAAAATATACAACACAACATTAAAACTATACAAAACAATATTAAAACAATACAAAACAATACAAAATAATATTAAAATATACAACACAACATTAAAACTATACAAAACAATATTAAAACAATACAAAACAATACAAAATAATATTAAAATATACAACACAATATTAAAACAATACAAAACAATAATAAACAATATAAAACAATATTAAAACTATACAACACAATATGAAAACAATACAAAACATTATTAACACAATACAAAACAATATTAAACTCTACAAAACAATATTAACACAAACACCCACTCCCCCTGATGACACCCATATTGTTTAGAGCAGGGGCGTCAAACTAATTTTAGTTCAGGGGCCACATTCAGCTACATTTGATCTGAACTGGGCCATACCAGTAAAAAAAAAATAAAAAATTGATAATATATAAATAACGTCAACTCCAAACTTTTCTCACTGTTTTAGAGTGAAAAAAGTACAATTACATCATGAAAACAAACAATATTAGGTTTTAGTTTATCATTTACACATATACATTCTAACTTGTAGATCACAGTGGATCTACAGATACACAAAATATTTAGTAATAGATGGAATATTATTAAAATTGTACTTACTTCTATTAAGATATTTCCAATTTTTCATATTTATTCAGATTTTTGAGATTTTCTGTGAAATTATACTTTGTTTTAGTTTCACTAAATAAAAAAAAAATATCTACATTTAAAATACATGTTTTTTATTTGTGAATATTTGTAGGTTATAATGAGACTGAATTGGTCTGATTATTAACCATGAACTAAAATGATTTATACCTTAGTGTAATTTTTGCATTACAGAAACTCATCCAAAGGGTTATTTTAGACCTTCACTGTCACTGTCTCTCTCCAAAGTACTTCACTGTTATCACTTCACTTTAACAAAACATTATTAAAACCATCCAACTTCCTTACGCTCTATAACTGCATTATTTTCTACAAAATACTCAGGATAAAACACGCTATTAGATCCACTTCCAAATTATTTGGCTCAGTACTTTCTATAAACCTTTGAAATGATTTCTTTTACTATCGAGCAATTTATTATAACAATCATTCTTACAATTTCTCATGATACTAATTCATTTCTTTTTGTATTTTTTCTTATTATCCTTGTGCTCAAATTCATTTTTCTATTCTTAAGAAATGATCTGTACAAGTAGTTTTTCTTTTTACATTCACTCATGATCCCTTTTCTTATCCAAAGTGTTTTTATGAGCTCTTTCTTCTAGATTTTTTTCAATGGGCAATATTTGTTGTACAGCTATTTCAAATAATGCGTTTTAAGCTTTATTTACATCTGACTCCTGGATCTATCTATCTATCTATCTATCTATCTATCTATCTATCTATCTATCTATCTATCTATCTATCTATCTATCTATCTATCTATCTATCTATCTATCTATCTATCTATCTATCTATCTATCTATCTATCTATCTATCTATCTATCTATCTATCTATCTATCTATCTATCTATCTATCTATCTATCCATAGATAAGAATATATATATTATTGACATATATATGAATATATATCATATATTCATATATATGTTGACTGTTAGTGTAGTACTGTGAGTTGTTATTCTTGTAGGTGAAGTATTTAATGGGTGCAAATTCATGCTGAACTTTGTATCAATGAAATCTTCTGTGTGCATGACTTTTTTTTTTTAACTTTCAGTAAATCTATATTAAAGTCACTGCATATTATTATAATACATTTAGTCTGAGTTCAAAATAATCATTCCATCCAATCATTAAATACGTTCATATCTGATCCTGGTGTCCTTTTTGTTTTTTGCAAAACTAATTCTAATTATGCCTTCAAATACTTCCTCAACAGCCGAACTCAGACCTTCTATCATTTTATAATCGAAGTTTTTATTAATATATAATGTAACACCTCCTCCTGTCTTATCCTGTTTGTTCATACAAAACATTTTATACCCATCCACATCAAAATCAATACTTTTATCATCATTCGACCCTATCTGTGAAATGGCTATCATGTCAAAAGGTCATTTAAATGGACGAGTACTCCTTAATATTTTTTAAATTTCAATACAAGCTCCTGCTGTTAAAGTGCATTAGGAATAATTTGTTATTTCATTTTGTCCGAATACAAATAAAATTGGGGACGCAGCCTTTGTTAACTATGCACCAACGTTATGGAATACAATCCCAAAAGACATCAGGGAAGCCAGTATATTTTTTGATTTGATTTGATTTTGATTTATTTCGAACATGTGCAAAGTGCAACAATAATCAATACAGCAATAATAATAATAACAATGACATGTCCGAAAAGGAGTAGGATGAAGCATAAGCTTATTTAATCCTACCCATTCTTCACTTCCCCAATAACCTAAATTCATCTTGTAGTAATATAGTGCATAGTACAAAAATGATGATAATAATAAAATAATAACAATAACAATAATAACAATACCAATAATCAATAACTGAAGTACTAAACATAGACATATATACAAAAACCAAAAAAAAACAAACAAACAAAAAAAAACAACTAAAAACAAATGAGCAGATAGGAAAGTAGGTAACAAATAGAGGTTTTTTTTGTTGTTTAAAACTAGATTAAAAATATTTTTATTTTCATCAATTCTGTGACCCCGTTCTTTACATTCTTTATATTGCGTAATCAAATCTTAATGTATTTCTGATTTACTCTATTAAAATTGTATAATGTATAATCAGTTTACTCTTGTTATTGTATTGTTATTTATTGAATGTATGTATAATCAGTTTATCTGTACTCTTGTAATTTTATATCTTATTTATTGACCGCTGCTAAATTTTATAATGCATGTATAATCAGTTTATAATTGTATAATTTTGTGCAATCGAATTTTAATGTATTTCACCCTGTCTTAAAATTGTACTTTAAATTTAAATGTGGCCCTCACAGGAAAAAGTTTGGGGACCCCATAGATATTATAACAGCCTCGCAATGTTATTGATGTTTGTTTGGCGTGATTGCTACCGACAGTAACTGTTTATCCTGAAATAAAAAGTAGGTGAGACCAACTCTCCATCTGTTTCCTGGATACAGTAACAATACAATATATAACCTGAGGAAAAAGTGGGGGGTATGAAATCATCTGGTTGGAGAAGTGGGGGTGTCGCAAAACCCCCATCCCCCACGGCTGTGACGCCCATGTGCTCCACTGTAGTGACTGGTATGCATGAAAGATACATATACATACGTAAGAACACTACTTTCCTATCTGCTCATTTGTTGTTGTTTTTTTGTTATGTTTTTTTTTTTGTATATATGTATATGTTTAGTACTTCAATTTATTATTACTATTATTATTAGTAGTAGTAGTAGTAGTAGTATTTGTATTTGTATTTGTATTTGTATTTGTATTTGTATTTGTATTTGTATTTTATTTTATTTTATTCTATTTTATTTTATTATTATTATTTTTCGGTTTTTATTATTATTATTATTATTATTATTATTATTATTATTATTATTATTATTATTATTATTATTATTATTATTATTATTATTATTATTATTATTATTATTATTATTATTATCATTTTTGTACTATGCTCTATTGATATAAGCTGAATTCATGTTAATGGGGAAGTGAAGAAGGGGTAGGATTAAATAAGCTTATGCTTCATCCTACTCGTTTTCGGACATGTCATTGTGTATTATTATTATTATTATTATTATTATTATTATTATTATTATTATTATTATTATTATTATTATTATTATTATTATTATTATTATTATTATTATTATTATTATTATTATTATTATTATTATTATTATTATTATTATTATTATTATATTGATTATTGTTGCATTCTGCACATGTTTGAAATAAGGCATAAAAATTATAAATGGAAAAAATAAAGGAAAGGAAAGTTGTATGTGTTTTCTCACTGCTCTTCTGTGTCTACAGGGATCTGAACTAATGTGTCGATACTGGATCAAGGTGTTGCCTGTATTTGGCACTTATTGTTACTGGAGTCTGGTTGGTTTAAAGAGCACTTCAGAGCAGAATGACCTAAAGGTAAAGGGATGAAAACATGAGCTTCCTTTCATTTCCTTATTTTTCACCTCCTCAGCTCCTTGAATCCTCGGTGCTCAGCGGTGACCTGGTAATTGATTTCTGTGTTCCATCTTCAAGGACGTGTCACTTCACTTAAATGTACATGGAGGACTGAGGAGGAGGACTGGAGGAGGAGGACTGAGGAGGAGGACTGGAGGAGCTATGATGGCACAGATACAGGTTTAGGAGGAACAAAAGTAATCCATTACAGGAACAGATTACTTTTTGTTGTAATGCAGTAGTGCACTGGGGGAAAAAAAAATAATGTTACCAAGTGTATTTCTCTCATTTGTAGTCTACATATCTGATCAGACTTAAAATCATCACAGTTAAGACAAAATTAGACACAATCACCTACACAGGAACTTTTCAGTTAGATATAAGAATGTATTTATAGACAATAGATCTGGAAAATATGATTTAAGGAATATGACCACAATCACTTTCACTTGTTCCACTGGGACAATAGGGCAGCTGCGGCTCAGTTGGTAGAGAGGGTCGTCCAACGATTGAAGGGTCGCGTCCCAGACACTGAACCCTGACTAAGGCTGTTTTCACACCTGTTAGTTCAGTAGACTGGTTCGTTTGGGCCCAAAAGTTGTTACAATGTTGCAGTTCTCAACTGGTTCGGTTCACATTCACACCAGTGTTTTTTGCAAACGGACCAACCACTGTGGGTGTTATATCTCTCCTCGCCCATGTGGAGGCGCTGTTTGGAAAATACTGCGCTTTGGGTGATGTAGACAAAAGCTTATTGGTGCAACACGTGCAGAGGGAAAATCCCAGAAGAAAACATCAGGTGGATATGTTTTTTTTTCTGAACAATGAACTGTGGTCTTCTGCTTGTTTTTGTTTCAATATAAAACAAAACAACAAATTTGTGCAAAAAAATAAAGTTTGCGCTTCCCACCCTACACCGCGCTGCTTACTACGGAAGCTTCTGTAGGTCAAAAAGACTGCTCCATAAAAGAGATGAGCCGAATCGAGGCCAGTCAGAGTCCGCTTGGAACCGGACCGAGACCACCTCGAAAAGGAGGTCTCAGTACGGTCCTTTAGTGCGGACCGAAATAAACTGGTCCACTTTCACACCAACTCAAATGAACCGGACCTGCAGGTGTTCCGAACTCTAGTAGTGAACTAAATGGTGTAGGTGTGAAAGCACCCTTAGGCTCCCAGTAGGACTGACAGAACCTTAGAAACCTACTGTTGTGTGAATGTGAATTTGAGCACCATGAAGGTGGAAAAGCACTCGTACTCATCGTCATCTCCTGCTTCATCCAGGTCCGGGTCGCGGGGGCAGCAGCCTAAGCAAAGTCGCCCAGACTTAGAAAAGCAATGTGGCTATATATATGTATTTTTTTTTATTTATTTATTTATTTATTTTAATTGATTTTATTATTTATCCCCATCCTCTTTCTTACAGTATGTCTGTCATTTTTGTATCTGGACCTTGAGTCTGCAATAAAAGTTGATGATGATGATGATGAGGATGATGATGAGGATATAAGTTATTTATTTTTTTCCTTGAATTAAGCGAAAAATAATGTGATGACAATGATTGAAAACATAGAACTGTTGTAACTGTTCATTGGTAGCACAGTTTTTCCACAGCTAAACCTGCATTGTCCAAAATCTCCTGCTTTGGCACCAAAACATTTTAGCCAAATAGACTTTGGACATTTCCATGCTTCCAACTTTGTAGGAACAGTTTGGGGATGGCCCCTTCTTGTTCCAACATGACTGTGAACCAGTGCACACAGTAAGGCCCAGGAAGACATGGATGGAAGAGTTTGAACTAGACTGACCTGAGCACAGTCCTGACCTTTAACCCCATAGAACACTTTTAGGATGAATTAAACCACAGACTAAGACCTAGGGTTAGGGTTAGAGCCAGGCTTTCTGTGTGATCTCATTAATTCATTTGGAGGAATGGTCTTAAATCCCAATAAAGTCACTCCTAAACCTTGTGGAAAACCTTCCCAGAAGAGTTGAAGCTGCTGTAGCTGTAAAGGGTGAACCCACATCAAATTAAAACCTTTGGATTAACGATGAGATGGAAACGTTCATATGAGAGTCAGGGCAGGTGAGACTATACTTTTGGAAATATAATGTAGATAATAAAAGTAGGATATGAAACTGGAGGAGAACATGTAAGATAGGTCGTCAGTTTGTCTTTTCATTTAAATTTTTCCCTTTTGTGTCCATCAGTCCAGTCTTCTCAGTCCTTCAGTCCCCCTCCTTTACGACTGAACAATCTTTTATTTTGAACTAAAAATCATAATTTCAGACAACGTCATTTTGGGATCGTCAAAGCCAATTTTTTTTGCAGTGCTTCTAACTGACCCAGGTTTTTTTCTCACACATATGCCACCTCCCTACCACCAGAGGTGTAAAGTAACTAAGTAAAAGTACTTCATTACTGTACTTAAGTATGTTTTTAGGTATTTGTACCTTACTTGAGTATTTCGTTTTGTAGCAACTTTTTACTTTTACTCCTTATATTTTTACATAAATATCTGTACTTTATACTTATACGCATTATTTTTTTCAAACTAAATGTAACAGTATAAAAAATAGTGGAGGAAAGATACTGTGATTATTTTATAGTTATATTTCTATTATCTCATAATTTAGATTTTTTTTTATCTCAAAATTTTTATGCTTTATCTAATAATTTTGACTTTTTATGTCAAAATATTAACTTTTTCTATTGAAATTATGCATTTTTATCTCATATCCATAACTTTTATTTTTTTATTTTTTTTCATTTCATAAATTTTTTATCTTAATTGTGACTTTTCTTTCCTCATTTTCCCTCAATTTCCTGACCATATCCACAAAACTGAGTAACTGCGACTCGATCAAACACATTATCTACACAGTAACTCACTTTTAAAGGCTTGACTTTAGATATTTATAACAATTTTCTGATTTTATTTTCTAAAGAATTATTACATTCATGACAAAAAAGCTGTTTTACTTTTAACTTTTGTACTTGATTACAATTGAGAAGTTGTACTTTTTGACTTTTACTTAAGTAGACAGTGTAATCACAGTGTAATTACATAGGCACATACATATATCTAATGCACATCAGATCCATTTTAGTCAAAGGTCAAAGGTCAAAGGTCAAGGTCGTATTTACCACAAAATCACATTATTGGCTCTAATTCAAGAACGGGTTGTCATAGAAACTTAAGATTGGCACAAAATAGGGGCAAAATTAGGCATTCTCTGAATACATGTTTATGTAGTTATGTCTTTGGGTTAAGGTTAGGGTTAATTGTGTATTTGTACACAATTACAAATTGGGAAAGTTCACCTTGATTAGGAACTAGTTCAAAGTTCAGTTCAAGTTACTCAATATGAATTAGTTCAGTTCATCGTTCATTCTTCCAAATTATGAAATAGAAGTTCATGGATCCCAAAATGAACTTTTTCGTTCTTTTTTTGTGTTATTATTGTAAACTTATTATTAACCGTTCCTGACCTTATCCTGACCGTAGTCAGGAAATCAGGGGAAAATGCCATCCTCCTCTCGTACAAAATCTCCAGGGCCGAAGTAAGTACCTTACCCCGGGGTTAACTTCCCTCTGCAGGTTCTTAGAACACAAGGAGCTGTTTCAGTTTCGTTTTCAATGTTTATTTCCAAGAACGTGCTCCAGTCGCCGGTCACACTCTGTACATTTAACTCTCTCTGTCTCTCTCTCTCTCTCTCTCTCTCTCTTTCTGCCTCGCCCACAACGCTTCTCATTGGCTATTCCACAACATTATGTTGCCAACATTTGTTCAGAATAATACATAAATGACATCTATGATAATGCTGTGTTTTGATCCCATTTTATTCCTTATAGGACTCAATGATTACAACGTGATAAGAACAAAATGTGGACTACATAAGAGCGCAGTTCAATAAATGCCAGAATAACCACGTTCACAACTTCCCGTTCATTTGGCAAAAGTGAACGAGTCATTCACGTTCGTTCAAAAATATGATATCGTTCATGAACGATCGTTCAATGAACTTGTTCAGGTACAACACTGGTGTGCGTGTAGTTGTGTCTAATTTTTTAGGGCATGTACAGGTGTGTGTGTGTATGTGTGTGTGGTGTGGGGGTTCTTGCTTCAAGCCCCAACAGACCCTAGAGTTAAACTGTGTACATGTGCAGGACCTGGAGCATTGGCCTGCATTGACCTGCTTTGGCCTGCTTTGGCCTGCTGGCTTCCTGAAAGGTGCTATTGTTTTGTCCTTCAGAGTTTCAGGGTTCCTACTTCCTGTACGCTGTGCGCCTGGTGCGTGCACGCTGCTTTATGCCACCATTTAATTACAAACATCAAACATTTCATCTTGATATCGTAACGTAGGTGTGTGACACGGTGGAAAACGGAACATTTGCAACATGGTAAGAACATCAGCAGTGGATTATGTGAGGTATTACTGCGAGGAAATGTTCAAACAAATGTGGTGACAAAAGAATGAGTGCACAAGCATCCCCACGGAGCGACTGATCAACACATAGAGCCCACCCCACCCCCACCCCTCATATGCGAACCACCTACTTTACAAATCATCAGTCCAATAAAGGCGGTTGTTCTGAAGCAGGAGCGTCTGTTCAAAGTGCTTATCTGTCGTTTGGTTCCGCTGTGGGGTGAAGATAAGTCGTCCTGACTGAAGAGACGCTCTACAGGAGCAGTGATGGCACTGGGCTGGTGTACTTTAGAAACAGTGCTTTTATCAGGGATTAGGGCAAATATGTGGGAAACTGGATTTGTAGAATCATAGGGAAAAAAAACAAAAAACTATTGCTGTCAAAATGAATGCATTAACACAGATGAATCCATCATTATGATTCATCTGATTCAAAAGTTGTCTGTTAAAGGTGTTGAATAAACATGTTCATTGCATATATGTTTATATTTTTGATGTTTTCTATATTTTATCACATTTTTTGGTGGGGTTTTTTTTGTATTGGTGTCATGGTATTGGTATTTTTCCACATGTTGTCTTTATATTCATATTTTTGTACACACACACACACACACACACACACACACACACACACACACACACACACACACACACACAAACACACACAAACACACACAGACATGCATACTCCTTTCCATGTCTCATACGGACCAAGTTTATAATCAAAGAGCCATTGGGAAGTTTTTATTAATCTAAAATAAAAATGTAATTAATACTACTACTCCTACTACTACTACTACTACTACTACTAATAATAATAATAATAATAATGATACTACTACTGCTACTACTACTACTACTACTACTACTACTAATAATAATAATAATAATAATAATAATAATAATGATACTACTACTGCTACTACTACTAACAATAATGATAATACTACTACTACTACTATTACTACTACTACTAATAATAATAATAATAATTATTATTATTATCCCGGCCCCGGATAAGCGGTGGATAATGAATGAATGAATTAATTATTATTATAATTATAATAATAATAATACATTTGAAAACTAAATGAAATTTTAAACATTATTTTGTGGGAAATTTCATTACTCCTTTTCACTGAATCACTTCCAGTTTAAAACACGTTCAGTGCAAATATATACAGTGCTTTCTTGTCTCTGTTTACTCATGAAAAATAAAACACAATTAATATAGATTAAAAATCTATATATAATCGTGATTAATATAAATTAATCCAAAGTAACCCTGTGATTAATGTGATAAAAAAACAATTTTTATCAGCCCTGAAAATAACAGAACCTCTTGAGTTTTAAAAATGCAACTACAGTATATTCTGATTACCATGTATTTGTAATGGGATACAGTTACTTATATTTTGTATTATAAATACATAATAAATAATAAATAATAAATAATATAAATAAACATAATAAATACATAATTAGACCCTGAGTCTTTTTGTCATTGTTAGTGTCTGGGCTTTTATTTTGTCAAGTTTGTCACCAGGTGTTTTCCTCCCCTCTAATCAGTATGAGTGAACCCACCTGTTCCTTCCACTATTTAAGTGTTGTGTGAATGTTTGTCGTTGCTTCCTATGCACCAAACAAGTGGTTATCTGTTGTCTTGGATCCCCTCGTGTATGATCTGTTTCTGTCTTTCTGGTTTATTTGTTCTATCTGGACCCCTGGTACTGGACCCTATTTCTGTCCCTGACTTTGCCATTTGGATTTTCCTGGCTTCCTGGACCCTGGCTCTGAACCTTATCTGGTATCTGGTCATGTTTTTTGGATTGCTCTTTTTATGCTCTGCTTTTGACCCTGTTCTGGACTCTGATATTTCCCTTTTCCTGCTTCTTAGTTGCTGTTTGTGACAGCAACTAACAACTGATATCACACCATTTAATGTTCATGCTTATAATAAATTCATCTTTAATCCACCTCTGTATTTGGGTCCTCTGATCTGAAAGACTATATCAATAATCCTGTTAAATATATTCTATCCCTACACTGATGATGGATGTGGAAGGAGATGTTTGTTTTTATATACATTTTTCTGACTAACATACACTAGTAGTGTACACATGTGGAGGTCATCCAATAGGGAGCCTAAGTCTCCGCCCCTTTCCAATCGGTCCACTGGGCCTAAGTTTGGGAAAAATTTAACATGAGAGTGGATGAGGAGGAAATAATTATTTTCTGGTCCACTTTACTTTATGTCCTGAATCACACATTTGCTGTACTTCAATTAAAATCATAACCAATGATGTGCGTTTGGAGTTTCTTTGATACGTGTTTTGTGATTTATTAGCGTGTAAAAATATGTCATTATTTGGACTCTGTTTGGACTACATATCAGACGTCACATAGCTGACGTCACAGCAGAATCTTTCCCTAACCCGGAGTAGCTGCTACTTTCCACATGCACAGATTTAAAGTGTTTTTCTCTACGTTTGATGTTGACGCCTTCGTCCTGAAAGAAGGAGGTGAAGCTCGCCAAAGTCACAGCCATTTTCAAAGAGTTTGATGGTGAAGCTTGGTGGTGACGTCATATTTGTGAGACGAACGTTGTAGTCCATTACTTCCTCTCACATAAAACCTAACGTAACTTTGGATGCCTGTCCAAAGTGAGTGCTTTCTCAATGTGAAAATGTATCTTTAAAATTCACAGACATCATATGTGAAAACCGTAGCACATTTCAAACGGGAACAGAAAATTACTTTTATCCCTCCATTGACTCGCGTTCATTTTTTTTTATGGCACTTAGGTCCCATTGCCCGGAAATCGACCGGAAATAGAATCGGATCACTTAGGCTCCCTATAGCTGAAGGGTTGGTGGTTTAAATCCCTCTCTTTCTCCTTGTCTTGCACTATTATATCCTTGGTCAACAAACTTCACCCCCTTGTCTCCAGTGCTGTTACTCACTCTGGTGCAGAGGTGGTAGAAGTACTCACATACTGTACTTAAGTAGAAGTACAGCTACTTGTGTGAAAAGATACTCTGGTAAAAGTAGAAGTACTGATTCAACTCCTCTATTTAAGTAAAAAAAAAAAAAGTACAACTTCTCAATTGGAATAAAGTAAAACTTTTTTTGTCATGAACACAATAATATTTAATTAATAATTAATTAATATTTAAACAAGAAAAATCTTAAAAGTTTCAAAAGTACCTAAAATAAATCCTTTAAAAGTGAGTTACTGTGTAGAAAATGTGTTTGATCAGGTCACAAAGTTACTCAGTTTAATGGATATTGGCAGTACATTTAGAAAAAAATAATAATAAAAAAAAGTCACAATTGAGATAAAAAGTCATCATGAGATTTTTTTTTAAAAAAGTTATAGAAATATAAGATTTAAAAACAAAAATATGCAAAATGTTCAGAAAAAAAGTCACAATTTTAGATAAAATGTTAAATATGTGAGATAATATTCACATAAGTATAATATGTAAAGCCACAGTTTCTGATTTTCCATCTGAAGCCACTTATTTTTCATACTGTCACATCTCCTTAGTTTGAAAAAATAACAAGTCTTTTTTGAGAATGTAAAGAGTATAAAATACAGATATTTATACGAAAAATGTAAGTAAAAAAATTGCCAGAAAAATAACTACTCAAGTAAAGTACAGATACCTAAAAAATCTACTTAAGTACAGTAATGAAGTACTTTTACTTAGTTACTGTACACCTCTGCTCTGGTGTATGAATGTTTGGTGGTGGTCGGAGGGGCTTTAGGCATAAAATGTCAGCCCCACTTCTGTCAGCCTGCCCCTAGGGCAAATGTGGATACATATGTAGTTTACCACCACCAGAGGGAAAATGTGAGTGTGAATGAATAATGGATCCACTGTGTGCTTTGAGTTTGATCAAAGAAAAGCACAATATGAACCTCATTTATTATTATTATTATTACTATGACTTGCATTAATGTAGTATTGAGCTTTAATGTAGTGTTTTAACTTTGTTCTGCAGACTGTATCTAATCATTTTTTTGTCGGTCCAATGTTCTGTCCTTGTTCTCAAATGTCATCCTGTTTAGCTTCTTTCATCTTTCCATCTGTACATTAGTTTGTAAAACACTAATTACTGCGACAAACTGCTTAAAATGTGTCGACAGAAAACTGCTGCAGATAATGAGTTAAATATGTTAACATTTTTAATCAAATTAATCACGCTGCTGGATTAATTTGTGTTAATGTATTCATTTTGACAGCCCTTATTATATTATATTATATTATATTGTGGTAAATAGAGCTGCATGATATTAGAAAAAAAACTGACATTGCAATTTTTTTAACAATGCTATAAATATTGTGATATGAAAATACACTCAGGAGGATATAACAGCTGTGTGGTGCCGACACAAATGATCAATGTTTGACACAGAACATACATTTCAGTATCATCCGTCTTGTAGCTGAAATAATTAAATAAAATGAATGACTAAAAGTAAAAAAAATTGGAAATTTAAAAATATATTTTTTTAAAATATAAATGAATAAAAGACACAAGTGAATAAATAATATTGCAGCATTTATGTCACTGACTAGAACAGACGAAGAAGAAGTGGTTGGAACAGGCATAGGCGAACATGAACCCAGTTCTGGTCAATTTGGTGCCCTAGACGAGCACCCCTCTTTCCTTTTTTGTGGAATTAGAAATCAGTATCTGTCAACATTATGCAATAAAATGTAAAAATTATGGGATTTAAAAAAACAAATCATGAGATAAAAAGGCCAAAGTATGAGATAAAAAAGTGAAAATTATCCAGTATAAAGTCTAAATAGTGCAATAAAAAGTCAAAATTATGTGATAAAAAGGCCAAATTATGAAATAAAAAGTAAAAAATAATGCGGGAAAAGTCACTTATGCTATAAAAAGTCCAAATTATGAGATAAAATGTCAAAATTCTGCAACAAAAAGTCAAAATTATCAGATAAAAAGTAAAAAAAAAAAACCTGCTAAAAATCAATATTCCAAGTCACTAAGCACAACCAGAATTAATCCATTTATAAGGCTCTCTGTGAGAAAATGAAAGTCTTTTAAGTACATCTTATAGTCCGGTAAATACAGTATCTTAATATTCTAATTCTCTGGGACCTGGTGCCCCCAAGACATCTGGTGCCCCTAGTCTGCCTATACCTGAGTGTGTTTGAGGAGCCGAAATACAACAGTCAGTTATGAAAAAGAACGTGTGAATATGAAGGTCTCTGTAAAGTATGTGGTAAAGACATGACGTTAGGAACAATGGGCTGTAAAGGCCTTGACGCTCACATGAAAGAGGAAAAGCAAACGCACTATGATGCTAGTCAGACAACGGGTGAGGGTAGATCCAGAGTGTTTCCAGGAGGTGTCATGGTGGCATGTTGTTTGCATCATTAGTTTCAATATGTGCCGTGTTTATATGGTGGTGCCGTCGTCCTATACTAGGAACTTCTATTTCTGAACAAATTAAGATGTTATTACCCTATAGGCATGCTCGAAGAAGATTTTAACAAAAATTATACTTAAAAACCCTCACGTATTTTGAGATTTTAACAAAAATTATACTTAAAAACCCTCAGATATTTTGAAATTTTAACAAAACTTATACTTAAAAACCCTCAGATATTTTGAAATCCGGGATTTTTCTAAATCCTGAGCTCATAAAATATTAATATGGTTCATTTTATTTCCATATTTTCAAGATCATATTTCAGCTAGTCATTGTAATTATCAAAACACTATATTCATTATGAATAATACAAATTATTAGTTGAAATTGGAAAAGAATATATACACACACACGCACATGTAAAAATACATATGAATTTTATTACAATAAACTTCTTTTTACAGGTATAAGAATACAATATTTTACAGAATTACAATTTGCCCTAAGGTCATTCTCTTTTATTAAGAGCTCAGAGTTTGGTCATTTACCATTTGACTGTGCTTTTCTAAATATACATACATGCCGCCATGACACCTCCTGGAAACACTCTTGATCTAACCTCACAACTGTCCTCATGACAATGTTCACCCCAACGCTCACAAATGCAAGTGCAACGACAGTTTTGCCTTTAGTGTCTCTGGGTCCCAACCAGAGATGTATAAAGTACTGGACTAGAGGAGTGGAGTAGAAGTACAAGTACTACATGAAAAAACTGACTTGAGTAAAAGTTGAAGTGTTCTTCAAGCATCATACTCAAGTGAAAGTACTAAAGTATCCAAAGAAAATTGTACTTAAGTATTGCAAGTAAAAATTTCTACTCGAGTACTGAAAGTAAAAGTAGAAGTAAAATTACAAGTAGAAGTAATGAAAAAAATACTACTTAAGTACTGAAAGTAAAAGTAAAATGTAAAAGTGCTGTGTAGGCCTATACTAAATGAAAGCAGTCACAGGTTTGAACACATTTATATATTTAATATGAAAGGTATAACTTCAGCTGAGGCAGCAGTAGTACAAGTACATACCAGTTCACTTACAAGTGTTCATGAAAAAACTACAACTTTCAAAGGCCAGAGTATTCCAACAATATGACCAAGTGACAAACCAAATATTTCTTGTGTAAACACAGTGTAGCAGCTAAGCATGTAACATTACCAAAAGGTCGATTAGAGCGTGCAGTTTTATTATGTAGTGTTTGATCGCTGACTCGTCCAATGATGAGACACCATCATCAAACCAGGTGACAGAGCCATTTATCGCATAGCATTGATATGCTATGGGTTTGGTATGTTTACGAACTATTTTAATAAGAGGAACGAGTAACGATTCGGCACATAAAAAATTTATCGGAGTAAAAGTATTAATTTAAAAAAAAAAATGTAGTGCAGTAGAAGTGGAAGTAGGCGAAATATATAAATAATATATTATACTCCAAAAAAGTACAGATACTGCATTTCACTACTTAAGTACAGTACTTAAGTAGTTGTACTTGGTTACTATACATCTCTGGGTCCCAACACAAGTGCTTTAGCTGCATTCACCCAAACTACTATATATGCTAAAGGCAGAAATACTGTGGGTTCTGCAGAACATATCGTCAGCTTCATACCATAATTGCCTAAGTAATTTTTTTGCACATTTTCTAAAAGTCACATCCATATTTGTTATTGATTTTTTTTTTTTACAGAACATTCAAGTAGAAGAGAAGAAAAGTATGAAAAAAGAACAAAATCCAACAACATTTGTTTTATGAAATAAAATTACAAAAAAAAAAAAAATGCATACATTCAAACTGCCTAAGTCAAATGAATGACTTGGGCAGGTATGTTTTTGCACTTGTTTTTTATGAGTGTTCTGATTGGTCAATGACATATGCAGAAAGACAGGATGATGCAGCAGTGATAGGGGAGTAAAGTTATGCAAAAATCTCAATTTCACCAAAAATTTACTTAGGCAATTATGGTATGAGGCTAACGATATGCTTTGAACTGAACCTAAAATGTGCTTTTTTTTATTTGTATTCTACTCTACATATTTGTTCTGTGGTTGTGCTCTTATTTTTTTTATACCCAAAGGTCTTAAAAAGTATTATTATTTGCTCGTCAGAAATGTGCAGAAACCCTGAGTATATTGTGCAGCTCTAGTGTTAAATCACTTAGAGGTTAAACCTTGGGTCTTCAATGGTGTAGAACTCACACGTGTCTTTGAGTTTGTGCAGAGGATGTCCCTGCTGTCCTCTGGTCTCACATCCACACGTGTCCACTCTTTGCTCCTCAGCCTCGTCCTGGTTTCAGAGCTCTTTTCAGACTCCTGTCACAGATGGAGCTGGACTCACACTGGGGCTAAAGTACAGTAAGTAGCCATGAGTACTGACTTCACAAAGCTGCCTTTCCTGTCTTTATCTCTCAAATTCTCACAGGATTTTCTGTCACTTATGTCAAAGGAGAGTCAAAATGAAAAACAGTTTTCAGCTGACATGCATTTTATTCCACCTACAGTTGATTTGTTTCTGTGTTATATTATATTATATTATTTTATATTATTTTATATTATATTATATTATATTATATTATATTATATTATATTATATTATATTATATTATATTATATTATATTATATTATATTATATTATATTATATTATATTATGTGCTTATATTTGTTCATAAAACCTATTGTTAACATTTAAAGTATAAAGTATAATTGTGTTGCCAATCATGAATAATAAATGAATTAATAACAATAACAATAACAATAACAACAACAACAACAACAATAATAATAATAATAATAAATAATTGAAGTACTAAACATATACATATATACAAAACAGAACAAAAAAAACAACAACAAATGAGCAGATAGGAAAGTATAGGTAACAAATAGAATTAATTTTTTTTCTCTTTTCTTTTCTTCTACTTAACTACAGAAAGTGAGTACTTTGACCTCCTCTGATAGGAAGGTTAAGGGTATCTCACTGTCCCACACTTTGAAAACCCCTGTCTTTGAGTATTTACAGCAGGGGTGTCAAACTGTGGTCCACGAGGGCCGGTGTCCTGCATGTTTTAGATGTTTCCCTCTTCCATTAAACCTGGAGGCCATTGCATCATCATCAGTCTGATGAGGAGCTGATTATTAACTCTTTAAGTGTCAGTGATGATGCATTCTGAATGGATGATTTAGTTTAAATATTCAGAAAAATTCAACTGTTTTCCTTTTAGTTTTGTGCATGGACAAGGTGCCAAAAAGCAAGAGTTTTTTTAAATTATTATTTTATTTAAACATTTTTAAAGGCAAAATTAAAATTTCTGGGACCAAATTTCAATACTATTTTTTGTTGTTGTTGTTTATTTCAGTCATATATTCACTTCAAAGCAGCAAAAAGAGAGAGAACAAAACAGCATTTGACTGAAAAAGGCTCAGGCAGAAGCAAAGATTATGAAGTAATAAGTAATTTTCCACATTATTTGTCATTTTGTAAATATTTATTAGTTTTTGTTACTCATTTTGTTTATTTTTCTACATTTTTTGTTTTTTAATGTAGTATTTTTCGCTGATTTGTGTCCTACTTTGCTCATATTACCAATTATTTTGTTAGTTCTCAGGAGTTAAAGGGTTAAACTGAATCACATGGAAGAGGGAAATATCTAAAACATGCAGAACACCGGCCCTCGTGGACTGGAGTTTGACACCTATGATTTACAGTAATTAATTGATTGCAATTGGAATGTAAAACAACACACACAAAAAAAAGTGCTCCAGGAAACGCTCTGCTATTCTACCTTTAATTTGATAGATTTCTCAGATCTAACACCGTGATATAAGATTTCATCCCAATCACCTGGTCCTTGTTATATGTGTAAAAGCTTTAGAATTGACTCATCAGTGCACAGGTTTTACTGTGAAATCTGATGACAAACCATAAATAATCCTTCTGCATAAAAGCATGTCGAGCCCCGGTAACAAGCTCAAGGACAAACAAATAAATCCCTTTGTTATGGTTTGTTTTTGTGGAATAAAAAAAAAAAAAAAAAAAAAAAAAAAAAGGTTGAGAGCATCTACACTATCTGGCCCGATTCATGTATAAATAACCTTAGAATCAATAGAAAACACAAGTGGCTCCTGACAGTGAGAAGATATTTGGTGGTATGTGTGACACTGGATCACAGGCTACATCTGCTGTGTGGGCGTCATGGCGATGACCCTCCGTATGTTTTGAAATACGCCGGACTTGGAGCTAATTACAACGACCACAGCGGCTACGAGTCGCTTTGAATTCAAAGCTGAAGACAAACGCTCAAATGATGTTAACGGATTCGCCTTTGAGGATCAATACGCTGATGATTAAACAGATTACCACAGGATTTATTTGCTGAACAGGCCTGAGGATTTCAGTGTGGTCTGTGCTCGGCATCCAAACAGCTGAATGCTCTGAATTCCCTTCATTATAAACCCTGCGCTTCAGTATCAGCCTCTCATTATCACTCTACTTAAAATATATACAGTGGAAGTGCTGACCAATAAGTTGCATTTTTCATCACCATTGGGACATAAATATGTATTATATAAGCACGTCGTCCTGGATAATGGTGAATAAAATGCAAAAAAAAAAAAAAGGCTTTCCACTGTATTTTGGAGTTATTTTAGAGTCAAAACTAGAGCACAGACTTCCACGAAGCAGCGCACGTCTGTAAAGGTAACACATTTTGGAAATATACCATTCACTTGACATCATAGGATGTCAAAATGTGACGTCATTGATCTTATCGGTGTTATCTCATCTGATTTCCAAAGGTAAGACGAAGTAAATGTAAAAAAAAAAAAAGGGTGATACTATCATGTCTGGATTCTGAGATATCACCACTTATGTGCTTTAGATGTTGACTTTCACTATGACCTTGACCTTTGACCTTTATCGCTCAAAATGTATTGGTTTCTTCCTTGACGCATTAATCAATCATCTCTGAAAGTTTCATCAAAATCCATCCATAACTTTTTGAGTTATCTTCCTGAAAAACAGATAGACGAACAAATGCGAGGTAAAACATAACCTCCTTCGCAGAGGTATTCAGTAATTCAGTAAGTACGTACTCAATCTGAATAAATCCACCTCTCAATGCCTATTTTATGGCTATAAAAACATCTTATGCAGAAATGTAGTATAAAGACCCACTGCATGACAAATAGAGAACTCCTGTAATAAGTAAAAATGCACTAAGTAGAGAGTAAAATGCTCTAAAAAATACACAAAAAAATACACTTAAAATAAACTCTAAAATACACTAAGAATAACATTAAAAACACACACCAAAAAACTAGTAAAATGCACTAAGAATAGAGATAAATGCACAAAAAATACACTGAAAATCACTAAGAATGGAGTTCAATGGACTAAAAACATACAAAAATTCATGAATAATTCAAAATATACCCCCGAGAAATAAAAAAAATCTGATCAAATCCACTAAAAATAGAGTTAAATGCACCAGAAAACACACTAAAATTCACTATGAATAGAGTTAATACACTAAAAAAATACATTAAAATGCACTAAGAAAAGAGTAAAATGCACTAAAATGCACTAACAATAGAATAAAATGCACTAAAAATAAAGTAAAACACTTGTTGTCCCAGCTCTTTGTTAGTTGAGGTTTTTTGTGGTGGGTCGTTCATTCCACACACAGACCTTCAGTCAGGCTCATTCTGAATAAATCCACCTCTCAATGGCTGTTTTATGGTTATAAAAACCCTCTTATGCACAAATGCAGTATAAAGAACCATTGCATGACAGATAGAAAACTCCTGTAGCCAGGGTGTGAATCACAGGGGGTCTGGGGGAGCCATAATTCCCCTCCCCCACCACTATTTATTACATATGGGGGGGTCTCTATAATAAAGACAATACATTTTATATTGGCTATATATACTTTTTTTTTAAAAATATATAGTGTGTTGTTTCCTACACGATTCTTCATCTATTTAATGCATGATTCATATGATTGATCCAAATGTACTGTTGCCTAATATCAGGATGGTGTGAACACTGAAGTGTGACACTGTCTTCAGGCCTACGTTAGGATATTTACAATAAAGAAATAAAGAAGAAGAAGAAATTGAGCAAAGATGTTCAAAGACACCTATTTATTTAAAAATGTCTAAGTGAAAACAAGTAATCTACCAGAGATGGAGATGAAAAATGAAGTAAAATGCATTAAGGATAGAGTTAGAAACACTAATAAATATAGTAAAATGCACTAAAAATTGAGTAAAGTGCACTACTAAGAGAGTAAAATGCTCTAAAAATACACTAAATGCCCTTAAAATAAACATTACAACAGCATATTTAAATGAAGTGCACTTCAGTTCACCAAGCAAAATATAAAACAGCTCATCTTCACTGTGTTAACAAACAGTCATTAACCAGTAAGTAATGATAAATGTTACCGTTGTTAAACTAAGTTAACTAAACTATGTCTTGTTCTGTGACATTTACCCTAAGACAGTGGTTCTAGAACTGTTTTCACTGATGTTCCCCATGAGGAACATATTTTTAGTCGTCTCCTCTGACATGGACAAAACATTTTTGTAAGAAAAAAAGAGGAACAGTGTCTGTAAAATCAGTGTGTGATTTTGTAAATCCAAACATATATCAGTTTTTTATCTCATAATTTGGACTTTTTATGTCATTATTTTTTACTTATGAATTGAATGAATGTTTAATTGAGGAAAAACACATTTTTGTTATTATTTTTTGACCATATATTTCTTTTTTAATATAAAATTCTTTTATCATTAATGGATAATTGTTCGTTAATTTTAAATGGCTGTGACGCCCTTGCACCTTAGTGTTCTAGTTTGTATATAATTGACCAGTGAGTTAGAAATGTAACTGGTTCCTGTTCCATTTAAGGCTTTATAAGCAAAGGTGGTCAAAGTACTCATATTCTGTACTTAAGTAGAAGTACAGCTACTTCTGTGAAAAGATACTCTGGTAAAAGTAGAAGTACTGATTCAACTCCTTTACTTAAGTAAAAGTAAAAAAGTACAACTTCTCAATTGTAATAAAATAAAAAGTAAAACTGCATTTATTTATTTTTTGCTATGGATAAAATGATACTTATTTAAGCATAAAAAAACAAGAAACATTTTCAAAAATATCCAAAAGTAAATCCTTTAAAAGTGAGTTACAGTTTAGTGGGTATGGACAGAACATTTTTGAAAAATTCAAAAGTCATAAATAGGAGATTAAAACAAGCATAATTATGAGGAAAAAAATCTAAATTGTGAGATAAAAAAAATCAAAATTATAAGATTAAAAAAAACCTAAATTATGAGATAAATCATCAACTTTATGAGGAAAAAAACCCTCAGAAATATGACATAAAAAGTTATAATTATGAGATAAAAAAGTCAAAAATTTTGATATAGTAAGTCACAATTTCTGATTTACTGATTTGTTTTTCAAACTGTCACATTTGTGTAGTTTGAATAAGTAATGAGTCTATTCTGAGAATGTAAAGAGTATAAAGTAAAGATATTTATAGAAACATGTAGGGAGTAAAAGTAAAAAGTTGCCAGAAAAATAAATACTCAAGTAAAGTACAGATCACTAATAACTATACTTAAGTACAGTAATGAAAGTACTTGTACTTAGTTACTTCCACCTCTGTTTATAAGTGAGGTGTAGTATTTTAAAATCTATTCTATTCTATTAAAAAAAAAGGTTCAAATACACTCAGACTCCTGAGGGTTAATGGGTTCATATACCCAACAATGACCTCTATAGAATCAGAATCAAATCTTTCTGTAGCCAAATATGTCGGATGTTTTCCATCTGCATAACGCTGAGCATTATTTTGCTTCTGGTATCGTTCTAAATATTCTGCGTCTACGATGACAGATGGTTTCACAGAAAAGCTATGAATCTTCACTGGCCTCGTGATATGATCTGATACAGATTCATCTGTCAACCATGCAAATACACCACTACTCTCCATGCATGTTAATATATTACATTCCTCACTTCTCAATCTTACTCCTCATTACTACCATTCTGTCTCTTAATTCATAATAAATGGAAAAGTCTGGTAAATCTGAACAACATTTAACCCATAAAAACCCACTGCTACTTTTATGTCAGCTCCCAACGGATGTTTTTCTCTCTATTTAGTATTTCTTTTGTCATTTATAATCATTAATTATAATATCATCCTCTATATTTTGCACTTTTTTTCCCCAGTAAAAGTCTATTATTTTCCCCCCAACCATCCATCACTCTTCCGACCTCAACACATTTAAATCTCTTTTAAAAACTCATTTATTCCAGATTGATTTTAATGTTTGATTACTTTTATTCTGTCAGTTTTAATGTGTAATTGCTCTGTTTTCTATTGTTTTTTTTGTTTTTTATTGTACTCAGACTCTTATTGTTCTATTTTCTTACATCATGTAAAGCGTCTAAGAGTGCAATGAAAAGTGCTATACAAATAAAATGTATTATTATTATTATTATTATTATTATTATTATTATTATTATTATTATTATTATTATTATTATTATTATTATTATTATTATTATTATTATTATTATTATTATTACATTCATGTAGATCAGGGATGACAAAACTGGACTATATAAAGACACACATTACACTCACTGTGGAATGAGGTAGAGCATACAATTTGTCATTAAACATATTGTGTTGTGGCCTTTGTGTGGTTTTTTTTGTGTGTTTTTTTTTTATTTATTTCTTTTTTTGGTTTGTTTTGGGTGTTTGTTGGTCTGCTTTTTGTCATTGTTGTTGTTGTTGTATGTCTTGTAAAATAAAATAAAAAAAGAACAGCATTCAATTTACTTTAATAACAAATGTAGGTGAAAGTGAGTGGAAGTTTAAAGGGTTAAAAAAGGTAAGATATTGAGAACATTTAAATTAGCAGCTCACATAAAAGTAACATGTAGGTTATGAAACATTTTAGATCAGTAGATGGTTTTGTTCGATGGTGGATACTTGGGTATTTATTCAGAAAAAACATACTTTAATATTCAATACTGAATACAACACTATCAATTCAATGCAGTGTGTGTGTGTGTGTGTGTGTGTGTGTGTGTGTGTGTGTGTGTGTGTGTGTGTGTGACCCTTCCTCAGTTTGTAAACATTATTAAAACAGAAATACCTCAGCAGAACATTGGAAGCGTTGTTGTGAATATCCAGCGGCCTCACAGTTGGCTTCAGTCATGGTGTGTGCATCGTGGTGCATCTGTGATCACTTTCTTCACCTCTAGTGGGAACGCTGTGCATACAAGGAAAACAATAAAATAAAAAATTACAATACAGTGAATCATTATAACACAAAAATGACATTCATTTTAGAGCCGTTGAATGATTAAAATTTTTGGTAACACTTTATAATACCTACACACAATTGACTATATATTAACCATGTATTACCAATTTATAAATGGGTTGTTCATATGTATTAACCATTTATTACCTATTTGTATAGGTAGAATATATCCCCATTAAATTTGGGTGAATGTAGGTTAAAGGTCAAAGTCACCAAAAATATATCACAATGATCAGAGATAGAACAAATGAGGAATGTCCTTTTCATTCCTGTATACTCAGCAGTGCTGGGTAAGTTACTTTGGAAATGTAAGTAATTACAAGTACTAGTTACATCCCCTGAAAGTAATTGCGTTACTCAACTAGTAAAGTAATTAGTTACCAGGAAAAGCAGTTTTGTGTTACGTTTGTTTTTTGCTTAAAAATGTCAAAGAAATGAAACAGTTAAACAGAGTTCTGTGATATTACTGTGGATGTGGTTTAAGATACTTCCTTAATTAATCTCTGTGGTTCTACAGTATGTAGAACCATAG
>CM035799.1:34348119-34423119 GCA_020466265.1 Siphamia tubifer
CAGGTTCAGCGCAGAAATAGAATAAAATAGAATAGTATAGAATAGAATAGAACAGAATACAATACAATACAATACAATACAATACCATACCATACCATACCATACCATACCATACCATACCATACCATACCATACCATACCATACCATACCATACCATACCATACCATACCATACCATACCATACCATACCATACCATACCATACCATACCCATACCCATACGCCATATCACAAGGACACATCAAATAAAATTACATTAGGATATATTCACTTCTTTCTTAAGTCAATTCATGCAAAATTAAATCCAATTAATATTGATTAAAAATTCATATTTAATCATGATTACTCAAAATAAATCCAAAGCATCCCTGTGATTAAACTGATTCAAAATTGTAATCATTTGACCTCAGTAGTTCAATAATAAAGTACTTATACTTCGTTACTTCCACCTTAACTGCATACAGTGAGGACATACATGATGGAAAAGTAGCGTGTTTTGCTGATTGCGACTGCAGGCCTGTTTCTAAACATCACAATGGTTGTTTTTTATAGTAACATTTCAGGAATGATGGCTTTGCCCCTCGCTAACTTTCGTTCCCGGCTCGCTGTTTATTCGGGTAATTACGTAATTTTGTTTTTATTCTCTCCATCAGGCCCATTCCATTTAGCTTTATGGGAGGACAGCCTGGTAATCTTCCTCACACACAGTGGGGGGAAATTGCTATGCCAGACACATTTCAGGCACTCCACCGACTCCGTGCTCCCTCTTTGGCTTTTTTTCTGATTACTTTTTTTTTTTTTTTTTTTTTTTTTCCCACCATGTCACTCTCACGCTCTCCCTCTCCTATTCTCTCTTGTGTGTCCTTTCCTTCACTGACATGCACACGTGCTGCTAAAAGAAGCAGACTGACAGCAGCAGATGATTTCCATGATGTACCATTCTTCCAACTGTTCATGCCATGCACACACACACACACACACACACACACACTCAGAAATGTAGAACCCATGCTGTACTGGGACTAGAAGAAAAAAAAAAAAAATAGAAATACAGAAATTCTCCTCCCCGCATTTAGAGAATGGTTTTTTATGATAGTGCCAAAAGATTGAAATGAACCAAAGCCCATTGTGTTTGCAGTGATGCTCCTAACACCAGGCTATGAATGTAAATGTCTGTACACAATGAGACTACGACAAGTGTTCTTCCCCTTTTTAGTGTCTGTGGAGCTTTGGGCTGATAGCCTCCAGGACTGGTGTATTTAACTTCATGCCAGACTCACGTCCCCGTTCTGGGATGTAGATGACATTATTTTAATAATGACACTGCTCTACAAAATGCTAATAATGGATTAGATTTATATAAGCTTTTTTTTGGCTACTCATAGTGCTTTACATTACATTAATTTCAATTTTCAATTTTATTTATAAAGCCCCAAATCAGAACAAAGTCATCTCACATGGCTTTACAGAGACACATTCAACTACAGAGATATATGAAAAGTCGCAAACATCCCCTGTCCTTAGACAAGGGGAAGAAAAAACTTCAAAACACAGTAAGAAAAAGAAGAAATCACACTGAAGGAGAGATCCACTCCAATGGACGGACAGGCTATAGATGAACATCCATTTATAAATGAAGGAGGGGGGGCTGGTCCAGATAGCAGACAGGCAAGTGAGGGGGTCTGGGGTCACAGGTCAGCACAGGCGAGTCACCGCAGATCCTGTCGTCCATGGCTCCCACGCAGACACTGTCAAGAGAGCCAGGGGAAAGTGGACACCAGGTGACTAGCCATGAAGAGACTTAGTATGTAAGATAGGTGATAAAATGACAAAAACATATGTGTGAGAGAGAGAGAGAGAGCGAGAGAGAGAGAGAGAGAAAGAACTCAGTGTCTGTACTTCCCCCAGCATTTGAGCTCCTAGGGCAGCTTAGACTGAACTGTGACTTCAGTCTGTTACATTAGTTACCCATTATTCATTCACTCTCACATGTTCCCTCTGTTGGTGGTAGACTACATTTGTAGCCAGTGGCGGATCTAGATGACTATTTTTAGACGAGCCTAAGTGAAGTCGGGGTGGGCAAGACAACCCCTGTTGTATAACAACAACGTAATAGCATTTCCGGAATTGAAACTGTATTTTTTTTAAAAATAAAAACAAATAATTAAATATACATAGTTTATTTCCATTGACATTTACAAATAAATAACAATTTTAACGATATTGATCAACATTTCAGTTTGATGAGGCAACGAAAATCAGTCTAGAATTCTGTTTCTGAGCTTGTGATTGGGTGGGCACAGCTGTCAATCAGGGTGGGCCCTGCTCACCTAAGCCCGCCCTTAGATCCGCCCCTGTTTGTAGCCACAGTTGCCCTGGGGCAGACTGTCAGAAGTGTGGCAGCCATTTTGTGCCCACGGTCCACTTGACCACCACCAAGCAGGGCCTGTGTCTCCGGAGTTTTTAGCAGATCAGAGGCAGCAGCACAACAAAGTACAACTGTGCCAGTGGAGTGTTGCTTAGGAACAACAATAACGTTCCAACTGGACACATTTTTTTCGCAACAGAAGCCATCATCTAAATGACTAAATTCTTAATTATTTTGGAAAACAATTGTCTGGCTTTTCTAAAAAAAAAAGCAGTAATAAGCTGTAGAAGAAGCGGGATAATGTATTGCCCATGTGTGACTATTGAAAAATATTTCCCGAACAATTCGGCGTCGGGGTGCTGTTTGGCCCCATCGGGAAATATTTTTGTGATAGTCACACGTGGGCAATACATTATCCCTTACTAATTCTGCATAAGATAATTCCTGTCACATGTAAACAGTTAATTATACTTTAACATTATTCCTGTCGTTCTGCAGATTCTCCATATTCCGTGTAGGAACATTTTCCGACATGGTTGTACCAAGCAAACATTGGAGTCACGATGAACTTAAGTATTTCATTGGAGAATTAGAAGAATTAAATATAATGAAAAGACAGCTCAACAAAACAGGAAGTGGACACGATTGTTTTCTTATGGTAGACGTCAAGATGTCACATGAGCGTTCTGTCCAATCAGAACCATCTGTACCCCCAGTTCTTAAAGCCGAATTAACTACAGTGAAATACACTTGTTTCCCATGTAAATGCTTATTTGGAGTTAACATGTCTGTGTAAACGCAATGGAAATAGCTTTAATTCTGACTAACTTTATATACTGAATAAATGATTTTGAATAAAAAAAAAGCACCATGTAAACGTACAGATTGTTACACCCCAGGGTAGGGGACGTAGGGTACAATACAAAAGAGCTCCCCTCCTGTTTGCAGCTTCCACACAACAATAACAATTTACACAACTAAAGTCCAATTCCAATATATTTATTTGAACAAAAGTTGTCAGGGAGGGTGGAACTAAAACAACAAAACAAAATTACTGTTGAACACAAAACTCGTATCTAAATAAAACAAAAACACAATCTCTAAAACTTCTTAACAAAAACAGAAGAAAACAATGAAAACTAAAATGGTTTCCCTCCCCTACAAAGACCAGTCAATTTAACAAATGAATCCAATTCTATATTTAAAATTACTTACAAATTTCACACTGTCTAACTGAATGCTCATGGAGAAGGAGTGACAGAGAGAATGTCTCCAGTTGTCCTCCTGAGAAAAGAGCTGCAGTCACATCACATTTTATCACCTGGGAACACAGGAAATACAAAACCACACACACACACACATACACACACACACACACACACACACACACACACACACACACACACACACACACACACACACACACACACATACACACACACACATACACACACACATACACACACACACACATACACACACACACACACACACACATACACACACACACACACACACACACACACACACACATACACACACACACACACACACACACACACCTACTCGTTTACATTTCTCATGAGGACCAATTGGTAATCAAATAGCCATTGAAAAACATAAAATAAATGAATTAATTATTATTAATAATAATAATAATAATAACAATAATAATAATAATAATAATAATAATAATAATAATAATAATAATAATAATAATAATAATAATAATAATAATAATAATAATAATAATAATAATAATAATAAATAAATTAATAAATGATAGTAATACATAATTAGTAGTTCATAGTTCATAAATTATGAAAAAAATTAATTCTGACCTTTGAAAAACACATGTTTCACATTGCATCTGTTTCCTTCATGCTTTATGGGGACTTCCTGAAAAAAAAAAGTATTTATAGTGGGGAACTTTATTTATATTTAACCCTTGTGGGGACCTGAATTTTGGTCCCCATAGTGTCAGAGGTCCCCATGGTGTGACAATGTAAATATGTCAATATCCCCACACAGTTAGGAATACAAGTACACACACACACCTACTAATTTATATTTACATAAAATTAAAAAAAAAAAATTATATATATATATATATTGCCACATGGCACCTTTGATCTCCTGACATCTCAAAAACTCTTGGTTATTGTCACAAATTATGGGAATTATAGAAAATTTCATTTTGCATTGTTTGGTAACAATCTGAAAGTCCTGTGACCCTCCGTTCTTGAGTTATAACCGATAATGTGATTTTAACCTTTTAGTTAATTCTGACCTTGACCTTTGTATTTGCCCAAGTAATTTAATGGTGATATCTCAAGTATTCATTGAGTTATAGCATAATATGTCTCTGCGGATACACACACACACACACACACACACACACACACACACACACACACACACACACACACACACACACACAGTGATAACAATAATCTCTCCCAAACAATGTGGGATGAAATTCACACATTTTACACTATGTGAGAAGTAACATAGTGTTATTCTTTTTTTCCTGGTGTTTATTTTATATGAATAACAAACATAAACATTAGAAACCATCCTGTCACAACTGATATATTTATAATTAATCATAATGTTTGGAACTAAATAATTTACATCAACTGAAGAAAAAGAAATGAGTGACGAGAAAGAAAAAAACAAAACAGTAATATGAAAGAAGTTAACTTAAGGTCATCTCTCTATAAATGCACTGAGAACACATTAGTTTAAATCAATATTGAAAACACAAAATACATGTTTTTTTTGTTTTCTTACTTTTCTCTTGTAGTGTCTCTTCAGATGAGGGTGACGAGTGGATGATGAAAAAGGCTTCGCTGACACTATCTTAATTTTATAACATCATTTATTAACAAAGAGATCGGTATCACACACTGTAAACCTGAACGTTCAGAATAATTAAAAATATTCAGTTGTGAATACTCAAAGTTTCAGAAATAGTACCTACTAACTCAAATGTATTCAGTTGCTGTAACATGTTCTTCTTTTTAAGTTCTTATATTTTTTATTAATGGGAACTATTGTGGATATAAGTGAACA
This sequence comes from Siphamia tubifer, assembly GCA_020466265.1. NCBI lineage: Eukaryota > Metazoa > Chordata > Actinopteri > Kurtiformes > Apogonidae > Siphamia > Siphamia tubifer. The sequence goes on from CM035799.1 coordinate 34,353,563, forward strand.
TAACATAAAAACCAGAGGTGTTCAAAGTACTCCCATTCTGTACTTAAGTAGAAGTACAGCTACTTGTGTGAAAAAAATACTCTGGTAAAAGTAGAAGTACTGATTCAACTCTTCTACTTAAGTAAAAGTAAAAAAGTAAAACTTCTGAAGTAAAACTGTTTATTTTTGTCATGATCCCAAACATGATCCCAATCCCAATACTTGTCATGATCCCAATAATACTTCAGAAAATAAAATCTGAAAAGTTTCAAAAGTATCTAAAATAAAGTCTTTAAAAGTGAGTTACTGGGTAAATAGTTTGATTGAGTCACAGTTACTCAGTTTTGTAGGAAATTTAGGAATATTGGAGGACAAAAAGTTACAATTGAGGTAAAAAGTCATGAGATTTAAAAAAAAAAAAAAAAAAGAAGAAGGAAAGAAAAGTTCTAAATATGAGATAAAAATGCATCATTTAAGAAAAGAGTCAAAATTATGAGCTAAAAAGTCATATAACTATAATATATAAAGTCACAGATTTTTCATAGTGTCACATCTGTTTAGTTTGTAAAAGTAATGAGTCATTTCTAAGAATGTAAAGAATATAAAGTACAGATATTTATACAAAAATGTCGGGAGTAAAAGTAAAAAGTTACCAGAAAAATAAATACTCAAGTAAAGTACAGATACCTAAAAAAATCTACTTAAGTACAGTAATGAAGTACTTTTATTTAGTTACTTTACACCTCTGTTAAAAACATAGATGAGGTACAGCCTGGTGAACTTCTTCCTAATATGAGGTCGCTCAACAACCTATAACTTTTCCCTTGTATAGGTGTGGTTGTTATGGTAACCATACAAAGACCATGTATTCCTTCACAGCTTCACAGAATCCTCAACATTTCTGAACCGGACTCTTCAAAGCCATTAACCCTTTTTAGCTCCTTATGTTAAATGGTAAAAAATGAATAAAATAAGTAACAAAATGGACAATAACAGCCAAAAATGTATAATAAACCAACAAAAATAATAAGTAACGTGGACAAAATTAGACACAAATGGCACAAAACTGAAGAAAAATAATAAAATATATTATTAAATGTAGAAATATTTTAAAAAAAGGAACAAAATTAACAAAACTAGTAATTTTTCACAAAATAATAACTTAAGTTACTTAAAATAAAGCAAAATGAAGTAGAAATAAATGAATAATATTGTAATTTGGTTCCAAATTTCTTTTTCTTTTTTCTAAATTAGTTGCTTTCTGACACCTTTTCTGACATTTCCATATGCAGATCCATGAACAAAACTCAATAAAATCACAGTAAAAAAAAAAGATTTTAAAAACAGATTATTTTTTTCTGAATATTGAAACTAAACCACCCTTTCACAACGTGTCATCACTAACGCATCAGGATTTAAAGGGTTAAAACATACAGTAACTATTAACGGCCTTTTTTTCATACATATATCCAAGAGCCCTTTCATCAAACATTCATATTAAAGAGTTTCTTTTCAAACATTCATACCCAACCACTTAAAACCTTTCAGTCTCTACATATTAATAATTATTATTGCTATTTTTAATGTTACCAAAAGTCCATTCTATAATTTCACTCCTTTGACTGAACTGCACATGTTCTTTAATGTAGTCCGTGCCTTAGGCTGGTGACAGTTTAGTTTGTGTCTGTAATCATATGCTCCTTCTCTGTCTTTGAACACTTTCTGTAAATTGGCAGGAAGTAGATGATTTCTTGCTATGTAGTCAGACTGTCAGAGCCTGAATATGTCCATAAATGTCAATGTATTTGGTTTGTGATGGGTGTTATGGACAGTTTATTATAGATTTTTTTTTTTTTGCAAGACAATAGTTACATTTACATGATGTTTTTTTAATTATAAATTATTTATTCAGAATAAAGTAATTCAGAATTAAAGGTATTTCCTTTATGTTTACATGTAGGTTTTGTTTTTAATCAGTAAAATCGCTGCTGTGTTAAAAGGCACTGATCAGGTACAAACATGTAACTACATTTACAGTTCAAAATCCTTCTGTACATGCAGTAAATATCGGATTTGTCAACATATATATCTGCAGTTTTTATATACATTTTTAAAAATACAGCAGATGCGGCTTATAGTCCAGAAAATACTGTAAATTGAATTTTCTTTTGTATTCAGCGAAATATTGACATAAAAGGTTGTTGTGACTTGGATTATTTGTTAGCTGGGTCTTTCATACATTGAGGTACACACACACCCACACACACACACACACACACACATATATATATATATATATATATATATATATATATATATATATATATATATATAATGGATTAGATTTCTATAGTGCTTTTCAAGGCACCCAAAGCGCTTTACATTATTGATCCATTATTTATTCACTCTCACATGCTCCCTCTGGTGGTGGTAAACTACATAGGTAGTCACAGTTGCCCTGGGGTAGGCGACTGTGCAAATCGTAGGCGGAATCCGGAAAAAGTTCTGCCTTAAGCGCTAGGATTGGAGAGGAAGCCTGTCAGTCAAACTAGCTCCCCTGCCTACGATCTTGATTCTAAAAATTCATTCTTAACAGCCTGCGACAGCCACAGTGGAATGAGTTTGCCTTCGTTGTGTCGTTTAAGTCCATACTAGATTACATACAGGTACTACTCAGAAAATTAAGAATATCGTGTAAAAGTTTTTTTATTCAGGTAACTCAACATAAAAGGTGAAACCAATACATTTATAGACTCATGACATGCAAAGTGACATATATCAACCATTTATTTGTTGTAATTTTGCTGATTATGATTTACATCTTATTAAAATTTCAAACTCAAAAACTCAGAAAATGTGACTTTTGCTTGAAAGTGAGTTTTCTGAAACTGTACATCCTAATCAACAAAATCAAAACAAATGAAATACTATTTGTCTATATAATATGTACATTCCACCGTACAGAAATGCAAGCACCTTTTCAGGATATTCCAATTGGCCGAGTATGTCTCTGAAACAGCTCAGCCAATCAGAAGCAGAGTTTGGCGAACTTTCCCAGATTCCGCCTACGATTTGCACAGTCGACCTGGGGTAGAATGACAGGAGCGTGGCTGAAATTTTGCACCTACGGTCCCTCTGACCACCACCAAACATTAATACACATACATACAAAATACAGCATATATATATATATATATATATATATATATATATATATATATATATATATATATGCTGTATTTTTAAAATATAATAAAAAATATATGAATACGAATATACCAGCCACACCGCAGATGCTGCTGCAGATATATATGTTGACAAATCAGATATTTACTGCACGTACAGAAGGATTTTGAACTGTAAATGTAGTTACATGTATCTACCTCCAAGCTGGGAGAATATCTCCAGCAGATACCAGGAATAACATCAGAAGATCTCTGTCCAAAAGACCCATTACTAGGAACAGCTAACATCCTGCACAGAACTATATATATATATATATATATATATATATATATATATATATATATATATATATATATATATACATATATATATATATATATATATATATAGTGTATTGTAGTGTATTAGTGTTTCTAAGTCTCCAGCTTTTCACCTGTTAAATAAACAGTAAAAGTGAGTGTTTTAGTCCAAACTACAGGGTGTTACTATTCCATTCTTTTATCTGAACTCCAAACGGTTGAAGAAACAGCTGGAGTTTTCATTTGTAGAGTTTTCACCCCAGAATGGTAAGAGTTTAAATCTGATCTGTGTTTTTTTTCTTTTTTTTTATTTCCTCCTCCAGAATGGTGCTGAGACTGGAGGAAAGAGGAAGAAGAAGGACAGGGATTTGGATGAGCTGAAGAAGGAGGTGGCCTTGGTAAGAAAAACAAGCTGTCACTCCTTCACCCTCTACTGTGATTGATTCCATCATGGCTGCTCCCAAACAGTGTCCCAGCAGACACCACAGGTTATTTAACAAGGCTGTAAATGAAAACACTGGCTCTTAAACAAAATGGCTATCTGAGCTGTTTTAACCCTTTAACTGCTGACGCCTTCTGAATAGATGGTTTAGTTTAAAAATTCAGAATAATTCAAAATTTTTTTGGTGTTATTTTACTAATAATTTGTACCTGATGTACAGGTGTTAAAAAGCAAGTGATTTAGAAAAAGAAAAAGACCAAACTAAAACTCCTGGAATCAAATTATAACACTAGTCATTTATTCATTTTGTTTTGTTTTGTTTGTTTGTTTTGTTTGTTTTTGCATTTTTTTTGGTGTTATTTGTTATTTAGTTTCTTTTGACGTTGTTGTTTATTTTGGTTTGCTTTTCTACGTTTGTATTTATTTATTTTATTATTTTTCTTCAATTGTGTTCTTTTGGTGTCTTACTTTTTTCATGTTACATATTAATTTGTTAGTTTATTATTTATTTTTTGGCAGCTTTTGTTAATTTTGTTGACTATTTAATCTTATTTAATTTTTTTTTACTGTGGAATTACTCAAGTCTCGGGAGTTAAAGGGTTAAATAGACAGAAAAATTCAACTGTTTGCTGAGTTTTTAAAGTTTCCAGTGGCTCTGACAGTACATAATCTCCATAAATATCTGAGCATGCTCAGTTCAGGCCCCGCCCCCCCTGTGGAATTGGGGGTAAAACAGAGCAGTGAATGAGACAGACTCACTATGAAAATTTTAATTATTTTTTAAACCATTTTCATTGTGTGTTTTTAAATCATTCCTGTTGTTTCCAGTGTTGTGGTGATTGCCCTGTATTTATTTATTATTATTTTTTCACAAAAAGAAAACAACAAAAGCTGGGACCAAATTACAATTCGAGTTATTTCTTTCTTTCTTTGCTTTTTAAAAAAACTTCATTTTAGGCTTTTGTTATTTGTAATTTTGTGAATATTTATTAATTTTTTTCTATTTCTGTCTTACTTTGTTATGTTTTTATTATTATTATTTTGTTAGTTTATTTATTTATTTTTGTTAGTTTTATCGATAATTTTGTCAATTTTTCTTCAATTTGTTACTTGTTTTCTTTGATTTTTCTAAAGTTACTTTTATTTTATTTTTTCTTCACTTTTCTTCCATTTGTGTCTTACTTTGTTCATGTTACTTATTATATTGTTGGTTTATTATTCCTTTTCATTGATTACTTTGGCTGTTTTTGTTCATTTTGTTTTTTTATTTCATTTTTTTTAACTGTGGAAAAGTCCCAGGAATTAAAGGGTTAATTTAGTCTGTTTTGGATGAGCTGGTCTTGTCATCTTCTACCCCCCACCCTCACCCCCTGGCTCCTTTTCATCTTTGTGTTCTGAAAGATACTGAATAATTTGTGTGCCACCAACATTGTCGTGCAGACATTTTTTGCTGTTGTTTTTTTTTTTTTTTCGTCTTGTGCAGTTGCTATCGCTCTTTGAGGTACTGTCAAAACACAGTCGACTGATGCCCAGAAAAACTGGGCTACATTTTGCTGCTCACGTTATCTTCTGATAAAACAGATCTTGTCAATTATCAAGTTGCGCTGTGACTGATTAAAGAACAGAACTCCTTGGATACTCTCAGCACCTGCCTAAAGGCATTCTGTGATTAAACTTTTGGATTCTGCTTTTCTTTGTTCTTTTAGAATCACATTCAGAGTCACTTTATTTATCATTTGGCATATCCAAGGACACATCAAATCAGATGAAAGTTCGCTTGGCTCCTCCCAGGTCAAAGGTCAGGTCTTGCAGCCAGTGTCAGGCGTTACCTCTTTAATAGAAACAAAAAAATAAGAGCATAGACATGTAGCAAACACAACAAACAATACAAGGTCATGGTATTTTTTGGTATAAGCTGGGCATTTTTTAGTTAAAGAGATAGTTCACAATTTTTTTCATTAATTTCTATGGGATCACAGTCTTTACTCTGATGCACACACAGTTACTTACCCCCGACAGTGTCCTGTGAGTCCAGTTCTGGTCCGGTTTTGGTCAAAGTAGTCCCGGCAGGTTTCCTGGGGTCAACAAAATACAACGTGCTTCTTCTCAAAACAGTATGTGTTTGAATGAGTGATTTATTTGCATAACAAAACTGTCACAGAACAAAAACTCACACCTCATAATTGCTTGGAACTACTTTCTATCAATAGCGATCAATGTGCGTTGTCACTGCTCATTACTTTTTCAAACTAGACAAATGTAACAGGATGAAAAATGAGTCATAAATCAGAAATGATGACTTACCATATAATTTTGACTTCTTACAGTATTTCAGAATTTTGATGTTTTATCTTGTAATTCTGACTTTTTTCTCATAATTTGGACTTTTTATCTCGTAATTTAGATTTTGTCCCATACAGTAATCATTCTTTTTTTTTTTTTTTTTTTTTTAAATCTCCTATTTATGACTTTTTTCCAAAATGTCCTGTTCATACTCACTAAACTGAGTACCATGACCCAATAAAACACATCATCTACACAGTAACTCACTTTTAAAGGCTTTATTTTTTTGACATTTTGACCTTTTTTTTTTTTTTTTTTTTTTACATTTTTCTTGTTTTTCCTGCTTAAATAAAGTATGGCAATGGAGCATTCCAAAGTTATCTGAGAGGGAAAATGACTATTATTATTATTATTATTATTATTATTATTATTATTATTATTATTATTATTATTATTATTATTATTATTATTATTATTATTATTATTATTATTATTATTAGACTCACTGCAGAACTCTGGTCAGTACTATTCACAGGGAAATTAGATTACAAAATTAAACCTTTTGTGATTTTGCACAATTAAATAAATATTGTGTCATCCATTGCAAAAAAAAGCAGTTTTATTTTTTTTTTTACAATTAAGACGTACTTTTTACTTTTAGCTTAGTAAAGGAATTGAGGAATTACCAGAGTATTTTTTCACACAAGTAGCTGTACTTCTACTTAAGTACAGAATGTGAGTACTTTGATCACCTCTGTTATTTATTTTGGATAAAATAATTCAGAATTAAAGCTATTTCCGTCACGTTTCCATGGGTGTATTCCACTCTAGTTAATTGGGCTCTAAGAGCTGGAGGTACAAAGAGTTCTGATTGGACAGAATGCCCACTTAACATCTAGATGTTTACTGGAAGGAAACAATGGCATCGATTTCCTGTTTTGCATTAATTTCAACTATCAACATGTTAGAGCAGATACTACATGTGATGTTTACATTTAATTTTGTGATAATTACGAAGCAGCAGCTCGACTGATTCAACCATAGGAATCAACAAACTAATGGCGACAGTGGAATATTTGTGTCATCGTGACGAGACTAGGAGCATGTGCAGAACGACAGGAATAATGTTAAAGGGGAATTAACTTTTTGTATGTCAGAGGAATTATTAATTATATCTTTTTCACTATATTGGCTGAAAGGGCAGAAGAATAAAGTTGAACTACCAAACAGTTTTGGAAACGCAAGTAAGCATTGATTCTGGAGCTATCAATAGTAGTTGTATTTTATTCTGATGTGCCAAAGCCAGTGTTGGTTAAAGAAACTGGTATATTTCCCTCTTAGTGCTTCACTAAGAAAGAAACCCTGAGGGACTGACACCATTTTGACAGTTGAGAGCTGAGATTGTGGTTGTTACAGTCCTGAAGTGCATTTCAGCTGTACTTGGACAACACATTTACCAGAATAAAATAGGGTTTTTTTTATATTGTATTCTGGAAATCATGGATCATTTTAACATTCATGGGCCAAAAATAAGCTCCATATCCACATTTCTCCATGTATCGAAATCAACATTAAAATGTCTGCACCTACTTTTTAGAGATGATTCTCTGTCCAAACAACAGCAAAACATGTACATATATTTATGTTCCTTCATTATAGTGTTTGAGTCTGGCTGTGTAACTGATATCTATATAACACTACACGAATATAAACACACTAACCTCAACTATTTATCCAAACTGAAGACACTAGTTGCGTTTTCATTACCCTTGGAAATTCGCAAAATGTAAATATCGCTATAAAAAACTGGTAATGGAAACACCTGCATTTTGAAAAAAAAAAAACCACTCAAATATCGATAAAAAGTTGTCACGCTTTCATGAGGTGGTTTTTCAAATGTTTCAATATTCTAATATATCGCAAAAGCACAATGGAAACACATTTTCCGCAATTATAAGTCACAGGATGTGACGTGTACATAGTCACATGATCACTTCTCTCGGAGTGAAAATGACTGCCGTAGTTGCTGTAACCATAACAACCATTGTTTGCTTATAATTTGTTGTCGTTGTTAAGTGCTGAGTATATTTATTACACTTAATATTTCGTCCTGACAATGTAGGGACCACATGTACAGACCCTTATAATGTGAGACAGGTGGTTTGTTTTACGTTAGTACCTTTGAATAGTTCGCCAGTGACTTTTACTGACGAGAGAATTAGCCGCTTCATTCATTCTGAAGCTCCGAAGGTGACAACAGTGAAATGTCGTGGGATTATATTTAACAAGAGTTACAACAATCCTGCCTAGAACAACCGTCAATGGAAACACATTCAAAGCGCAAATATATATAAATTTTAGGAATGTCGCTATTGTTTTGCTAAAAACTGTAATGGAAACACAGCTATAACAGGGTAAGAAATGGTAAAATAAGTTGCATATTGTCTTCCACAGCTTTTTGTTTGGGATTAGAGGATCATTTCATTCAGTTTGCATTCTCTATGTCACTGTTTCACTGATCAACATAAAGCAGAGTTCACACTGAACCCAGAGTAATATCACCATGTGTAGTGATTTGAAATTCTTGGAAGCTTACCCTCCAGATGAACATAATTCCACTGATTAACTGTAGTCAGACTTTCCAGCTGATTATGATTGGACTCATCTACACCTATGTAGAAAAACTTGTTTGTACTGTTACCATGGAGACAGTGTGGGGAGAGCTGTGTGTAGCTCCTATAGGTCAGTACAATGACAGTAGACATATACTTTATACAAACACAATAGTGTTATAAAAACTAGACTTCCATACATGTCCTGAAGGAAATGTAACCTGTGTACTCGTCTCTTGCCGGATGGCTGGAGTCGTGGCTGGTGAAAGGAAGTGTATTGGTAAAAAATTGTACTAATACTTTATATAATTAAGTAAACATATTTAACTCTATTTAAATTATACTTATAGCCGAAGCGGTTGGTTAGTTTTCTCATTGTCTTTTCATTATTTTAACATCACAATCATAGTTTACAATCAGTTATAGCATTACAAAATGTTTCAGCATAAGATTACTTTTAAGATTGGATAGTCACAAGTAAAAAAAAAGTCCAGTCTGAGTCGTTGAGCATCCATGACAATAAAGCTCCCCGCTCAGACACACAGTTTCTAACACCTTCCTGTCGACCCCTCCTCCTTCAGGATGTCCTCGGTCCTCTGTCCTGAACGGCTGAGCGTCATATTTTCTTTTGGAGGCTTCTATGCAGGCCTAGGACCCCACTGGGCCTAGGGTCATTTCAAACTGTGCTGACCTTAAACTCCAAGAATGTTACATGTATGTATTAATATTTTTATATTCCTTGTCCCATTGTGATTTTCTAACACAGAAGAAATATCTGCTGTTCACTTCATATGTGAATCTATTAAAGCTCCTCCCATTTTCTGTGAGTAAGGGACTTTCCCCGTTGCCATGGAAACCGGCCTGGAGTTAAACACGCGGACGCAGAGAGCTGACTTGGGAGTAAAGCCTGTCTGAATGTTAAACCATGCCTCTGAACTCCTGCAATTTTTAGGAAAACTGTAAATAATTGGCGAAAACAAAGTTCATCATGAGTGGCAGGACGTTCTGAAGGACAAGTACATAGATATTTTTTTCCTGTACTGTGAAAAATAAGCGAGATACAGCAATTTTAAAACCACTGAACTCACCAAAGTGAAGCAGAACTGTTAGTCTGGCAATCATGTTATAGCCCCGCCCACAGTCTTAATTGTCTGCAGGTGTTTGATAGTACCAGGAGCACTGTTTCCATGGTGATGAGCAGTGGCGGGAACTTCAAAGGGGAGTTGCATAGACAACTACACACTCATTATTACAGATAAAAAAATAGGTGTGAACATATCGCCGAACTCCTGCCATTTTTGGGAAAACTGTAAATAATTGGTTAAAAGTTGATCATTAATTGCAGGAGGGTTTGAGGAACAAATACATGTACTTTTTATGACTGTACTGTGAAAAATAAGTGAGTTAGGGCAATTTAAAAACACTGAACTTAACATGAGACAGAAATAATATTTACAATGGAAGTCTATGGACAGAAAACCCTGACATCATCCTAAACAGGTTCCTGTCATTTCACTTTGAAAAAGAGCTAGATCTTCAAACCCAAGTTTGTTTGAATTCTGGGAACCATGGCAACATTTGTAGAAAAGATTGTTTGTCTACTATTTATGGTTTTGCCATGAGGATGAGTTATTGAGACATTTTCAGGTTAATTTTTTGGTTCTCTCGTGCTCTAGCGATGACATCAGCCACTGATAAAAACTCAGACTTTGGTCTTTTCAGGGTGGATTTTATGAGTTCGCTATTGAGAATATTTGAGAGGACAAAAATGCCTGCCTTTTAAAGGTTAAATTAAATGTGTGCGACATTTAAGGACTTTTTTGACAGTTTTTCGCATTTTATACAAAATCCGTGAATTGCAATGTCGTTCCTGATATAGCACATCATTCGAGACCAGTCCGCACATTTTAGCGTAAACATTTTTGGTCTATTTACAGTGATACGGACCACATTTTTTTCAAAGTTTTTTGTATAAATCAGAAATAAGAAGTCATAATAGATACAACAAACAATATATCCTGTGCCTTGGATTACAGACAAGCACACGGGGAGATAAATCCATCCATCCGTCCATCCTCCCCTCTCTCTCTCCTTGTCTCTCTGTCTCTCTCGCTCTCTGTCTGTCTGTGTGTCTCTCTCTCTGTCTCCATCCATCCATTCAAACATATCTCTCTTTCTGTCTCTGTCTCTGTGTGTGTCTCTCTCTCTCGGTCTCTCCTTCTCTTTGTTCTCTTTCTCTCCCTGTCTGCCTCTTTCTGTCTCTCTCTCTCAATTCAAGTTTTTTTCAATTCAAAGAGTGCTTTATTAGCATGAATGTTTCAGTACAGTATTGCTAAAGCCTTGTCATACAAATGTATGAAATGGGTATATACATATAACATTAAACACATAAACATTTCCTTTTTCATTTCAACATCTCTATCTCTCTCTCTCTCTCTCTCTCTCTCTCTCTCTCTCTCTCTCTCTCTCTCTCAGTCTAACCCTCCTGTGTTCAATGGGTATATTTCTCAGTGTAAACTTACAGTTGTGAGTCAAGTTCATATATTTAATGTGTGCAGACGGACAGTTTACCAGCTGTGTGTGTTTTCAGATGCTGGAGGATTCAGCCAGTCTTTGACCTCTTTCATCTGTCTGGAGGAATGAATCATATATTTCAGATTCCTTGATCCAGGTCAGATAGAGAGAATAAAATATGTTCCAGTTGGATGGAGGAACATAGAAGTTTAATCAGTCCCATTTCTTCATCATCCACTTGTTCTACACTTTCCACAGCTTTACTTCTCACCTGTGCTGAAGTTCAACGAACAATGAAACACTTTAAAATTAATTGCAATGAAATTAAATCATTTTGTTTTGAGGAGATACTTGTCAAAATCTAGTTCTTTTTGAGTTTCACTGAAATTTTTTTTGTCTTTTTTTTATCCCGGTAGGATGACCACAAAATCTCCCTGGATGATCTGGGAAAACGCTATGGACTAGACCTGGCTCAGGTAACAGCTCACATACTTTCTGATTACACTGCAAAAATCTACATGTGATCATTTTTAGTCCAGATATGTATGTAATCACACTTAAAATCCGACAGAATCACCTAATAGAACGTTTCAGTCAGATATAAGAACTGATTTATAGACAATAGATTTGGAAAATCTGATTAAAAGAATTATTAGCATGTTCATTTTCAGTTGTTCCATTCGCAGATTTTACCTCCACCAAAGAGGTTATGTTTTTGTCTGTCTCTTTGTCTGTCTATGTTCAAGATAACTCAAAATCTTATGGATGGATTTTGATGTAAATTTCAGGATATGTTGGAAATGTGAACAGGAAGAAGTGATTTCATTTTGGTGGTGATCTGGGAGGTGGGAGTTGGAGGGGGGGGGGGTCCTACCTTGGCGGAGGTCTGAGCTCTCTGAGTGCTTTTCTTGTTTTTTAACTTAAATCAAGAGGTTTTTTTGCTTATTAAAGGACTTAATTAGAGTACCTGGTTGTCATAGCGATAGTAGCCTACTGACTTTAGAGCAGACATGGGCAAACCTTTCCACAAAGGGCCGGTGTGGCTGCAGGTTTTTGTTCCAACCAACTAAGAATCCACAGTACAGTCCATTTATTGCTAGGAACCTTAGCCGAGTGATACCAAAAAACTAGTACCATAATAACAGGTCCTTTTTTGTAATGAAAATGCATCAAAGTGACTAGAGTTGAGCCGGTACTACTGGAAATGTGGCATTAGTTACTGTTATTGACAGATAGGAAGCCTGGCATGAGCTTCAAATGATGTCATGACCTTTGACCTTGAGTGAAAGGTCATGACAGATAGGAAAACTGGCATGAGCTTCAAATGATGTCATGACCTTTGACCTTAAGTGACCTTAAAAGGTAAAAATCAAGGTCACATGATTTTACATGGTCATAACTCCAAATAAAGTGGTTATAAGTACTCAGTTACAAGTATTAACAGACAGGAAACTACATGTAGGCTCCAAAATGGCATCATGACCTTTGACCTTGAGTGACTCTCGTTCTGAGAAGGAGATGACCATTAAGAGCTAAAGTGTTTGTGAGGGGGTGGAGTTTGTTGTGCCTGGCACCATGTGGTTTGAGAAAGCTTAGCAAGATAATTATCACTTATTCCATTGGAAGATTTTTTTTTCTTCCTTATTTTTTTAAAATTTAATTCAAGCAAAAATAATAATAATGAAATGTTTTTTTTAATCCAATCTTTGAAATGTTTTTCAACAAATCTTACCAAGATACTTTTCACTTGTTTCACTGACAGATTTCTTTGCTTATATTTTAAGATATTTTTTTTTTATTAATTCAATATTTTTTTAAAAAATTGCTTATTTCAAGCAAAAAAACATGGCAATGGTCTATCGATCTATAAAATTTGATTTTGAGAAATCTTAGAAAGATATTTTTCACTTGTTCGATTGGCAGATTCTTTTTGCTTTTGTTTGATTTAATTGAAGCAAAAATCATTTTAAAAAAAGATGTAAAAAAAATTCCAATTGACAATAGATCTTTGAAATCTTTTTTCAACAAATCTTACCAACCAAGATAACGTTCACTTGTTCCACTGACATTTTTTTGTGCTTAATTTAAGATTTTTTTTTCTCTATTCAAGATAAAAAAAAATACTTCAAGCAAGAAAATCTGGCAATGTACTATAGATCTTACAAATTTTTTTTCAACAAACCAACAAATCTTACCACGATAGATTACCAAGATTCACTTGTTCCATTGACAGATTTTTTTTTTTTTACTTAATTCAACCAAAAACTTGCTGTATTGATTTGTTATTTGCTTATTTTTAGAGGTTCATTTTTTCCAGTGTACCACCTTCATGTAGATATAATCTGTGGTTTCTTCTGCGGCAGAGGAACATCCATAGTCAGTGTTGGTCTACATGTTCCCTCAGATCATCTTCTTCATCCTTAATCCTTCAATCACACATGCACACTCTCACACACGTTCAGAAATGCTTTAACGTAGGCAGATACACACAGAGGAAGCAACCACAATAACAGTATTTAAGCCATTTGCCACTTCCTCTGACACTGCTGTATTAGTCACACTTTTTTTTTTTGGAGAAAAGCTTAAGGGGATGTAGAAGCTTGGAGCTCAAATAGCACAGGTTGAAAAAAAAACCCCCTGTCATCCAGACTGTATAAAATGAAGCACTAAGACTGTATTTAGTACCAGTTAAATATGAAGTGTGCATCAGACTGATACGACAGCTGTCATGAGGATGAAGGTGAGGCGTCATCGCTGTTGTCATTCCATGTCATTCCATCCATTACATTGTAAAGTTGACAATGTTTAGAGGAGTTAATTACAAGGTGATATTAGTCATGACAATGGAAGCTGCCATGTGAAATACAACACAGCAGAGTCTTTCAATAGTTCAATAACACAACTGTGGTAAATGGTAGCTGTCAGTACGTTTACATGCACTTATAAATTCAAATTATTGCCTTACTCCCATTGAGAACTGAACTGGACTTTCCCAGAGATCTGAGTTTACACTGGAGAGATTCAGGTACATTTGACTCCCAGACACTAGGTGGCACTCACCCCATGGGGGGTGGAGGTGTTTTGCGACACCCCCACTTCTTTAACCAGATGATTTCATACCCTCCACTTTTGCCTGAGGTTATATATTGTATCGTTATTGGATCCAGGAAACAGACGGAGAGTTGGTCTCACCTACTTTTTATTGCAGGATAAACGGTTACTGTCGGTCACAATCACGCCAAACAAACATCAATAACATTGGAGGGTCGTTACGATATCTATGGTTTAAACCATTTACCTGCCCTCGCGGTACACCAGCATGAGAAACTGAAGCACACCTCTGTTTCTTCTTTGCGGTGTTAGCAAACAATCATCAACCAGTAAGTAATGAGAAATTTTGCCGTTGTTAAACTAAGTTAACTAAACTATGTCTTGTTTTGTGACATATACTCTAAGCTAATTTGCTGACAGTAGGAGGAGCACTTTTGGATGTTTTGGAGAGTTTTGTGGAGAAGCTTGTTTAGAAAAACATTATCTCACTTAGTCCCACTTCTAAGACTCCAGTTCGATTTGATTACAGTCCAACTAAGGTGTAAACATGACTTTCAAAAACATTGATATTAGTTTGACTAAGGCAATAATTCCAATTTCTCTAAGTGCATGTAAATGTAGAGTGTTAACCAGAGCAAGGGAAGATGTCCACAAAAACAATGTGAGTGAAAACAAACAGGAGGAGGTCAAGTTAGGCAACACAAAATATTGATTTAAGCAAAGAAGTCTTAAATTAATCCAAAAAAAAAAATCTTGAATTAAGGAAAAAAAAGTCTTGAATTAAGTGGAAGTTTTTTAAATTAAGGAATTAAATCTTGAAATAAGCAAAATAATTTGAAGTAAGCGAAGGAATCTTGATCATTTTGATAATAATTGACAATATTTTTTTCATAATTTTTTGCTTAATTCATGAATTTGTTTTTTTTGCTTAATAAAAAACTAAATCGTGAATTAAGCAAAAAATTATGAATTAGGCTAAATAAAAAAATCAATTTCAAATTAAGTGGACAGATCTTGAATTAAGCAATGAATTAATTAAGCAAAATAACCCATTTCATTACATTTTTATTTAAGTGAAAAAAACAAACAAACTTGAATTAAGCAAAAACCTAAATAAATAACTTTTGAAAAATCTGCCAATGATCTTGGTCAGATTTCTTAAATCATATTTTCCAGCTCTATTGTCTATAAATCAGTTCTTATATCTGACACAAACACACACAAAAAAGACTTTGTGTTGTGTTTGTGTACATGTGTTACTGTACACTGTGAGATATAAGAATTTATTTATAGTCAATATATTTGGAGAATCTTCTCAGTTTAAGTCAGAATGGGGGAAGCTGTCGATGAAAACAATGGGTGAAAAACAAACAGGAGGCGGTGAAGTTAAAGAGAAATGAAAGAAGAAGAATGAGAGGGGGAGAAAGAAATAAAGTGTATTCTTTATTTGGTCACATAAAAGTGCTGACACAAGACTGGGAGAAGAATCTAAAGTAGTGTTTAGTGTCTGTCAGAACAAACTGCAGCTCAACATTAGGTGAAGACAGTTAGATTAGGCTGGTTGTGTTTGTCGCTGCTGTAATGCTGCAGCTCAATGACTTTTTTTTTTGTTTTTTACCACAATTTTATCCAATATCATTATTTGAATAAAGGGGAAAAATGTAGAAATGTGAAAAAGACACACCTGAAAATGATAAACAACTTGTCCTTTATTCTAGAAACAATTAAAAACACAAGTACAAAAAGTATAATAAAAAATGAAGAAATAAATAAATCCACATAAACATGTTAGTACAGATCAGGTATTAGGAAGAGCCAAGTTACAGTAATGATATGAACTGAATGAAATGGAACTAAAACAACAAAACCCATGAATATACAAGAGAACAACTGTAGAAAGGGTTAAAATCAAAATAAAATAATAAAATAAACAATGGATTAAAAGAAAAAATATCTGAATATAATCCACATAGAAAGAATTTATATAAATATATATGTGCAACATATGAAAATGCATATATGCAACTATAAGTGATATATATGCTTTATATATGCACATATATATGCACATATACTGTATGTGCAACATATGAAAATGTCCAGTTATGTGTAATGAATCATATGTATGTTGCGTATGTAAAACCTATATCTGGCCCTATATATTTCCACTTTCTTGACGTGTAAAATTAGATTTAAGTAGACAAACATTAAACGGCATCACAAATCACATGGAATCAATAAATTATTTGTCTGTCCTTGGATGACTGCCACCCCATAGAGCACAGCAGATTCATCAGATTCTAACCAACCACTGTCCCTGAAAGTCTGTACAAATCTTCTATGTTACTTTCTTCTTACATCTGTTGTGGTTTTTTTTTAGCTTTTCATTTTTTATGTTCTTTTTGTCCTGTTATGTGTTTTACACATTGTCTGTCTGATTCTGTTTCATCTGGTTTTGTCTTGTTTGTCATTTTGATCCTGTTATTTTTTTTTTTCTTGTCATCACAGCTCAGACCTCTGCTCTCTCTTCCATGTGGGTTTATTCAGGTCAACATTCTTAGAATACGACTAATCCACTTTGGAAAATGAGCTCATATATTTCTATATACTTTTGCTCCAGTAAAAACAGCTCTGCACCCATTCCAGGACATTAGAGAAAGAGTTTTAAATGATTGTGAAAATGGAATGAACTGACTTGAATGAAATTAGATCTGTTAAACATAGAGTATTTTGTCAATTCAATCAATAGTTAATGATTTATCTTGTTGTGTCACATCCACCATCGTCTGCTGGGATTTCAATAGAAAACTCATATTCACTGTAATTTATATTGTCCATTTGGTTACATTTTTTGGTCATGTAGAAGAAGAAAAATATATATAATTTACTATACACAGTAAATTTTGCAGTGTTAAATCAACACTTAGAGAGTTTATTTAACTTCTTCTAGAGTGTATTTGGTCCCATTGTCTCCAAATTAACACTGCAAAATCTACAGTGTATGTGCCCCTGTTTTGTTCACATATCTTTCCTGCAAAAACTACATCTACATTTGATTTAATCATTATTAATATTAAATCTTCTCAAATAAATAACTTTGCATTGTATATTCATGTACAATTGTACAGCTTTTTCCTATTAATTTTTTTTTACAGAGCTATATATTGTACATATTCCCATATTCCCATACATCCTATATTATATTATATTATATTATATTATATTATATTATATTATATTATATTATATTATATTATATTATATTATATTATATTATATTATATTATATTATATTATATTATATTATATTATATTATATTATATTATATTATATTGTTGATTGATTGATTGATGTTTGTATTTTCGTGCTATTGCAAAATAATTTTCCAAATTTGGGACCAGGAAATTATGTCAAAAATAATTGTATACATTATTAATACGTTTTTTGTATTTAAAAAAAAGACGCGATTTGGTAAGGTCCGCAAAAAACATTTTTGTCCAAATAGAATTGCCGTAGTTCTGTGCCATGTTGGCTGACGGTAATGCGCATGTGTAGTGCAGATCGGGTAGGTATGTATATGTCCAGCAACTGTCAGCGCGCGCGAACGGAAGGTTAGTTGTTTTTATTTTAATAAAATCAAACCTAAGCGCGTTCAAACGCCAGTCCAATGGAGGTAAAGACCACAATGAGTTATACAGTGAGTTATTTATGACACCAATGGTTCAACAAACACACACTTGTAAAATAAACTTTAACATTTGTCCTCCTTTTTTTCTTTACTGCATTTTGTCAGCATCCCGGTTAAGCTAGTAGCAAATGGTTATTAACAAGCACGTGCACTTACCCCTCCAATAAATTAAAACAGGGTTATACAGTTATTATATAATTCAATGTCTAAATCATAACAAATAGCAATGGTTTTTTTCTCCAGGTTTTTTTTCTTTACAATATTTATCTAAAATCTTGAAATAAAGTTAAACATCTTTCAAAAAATAAAGATTTGTTTTTGTGTGACAGAATTTACATTTATGATTGAAGAAAATTGCAAGTTAGTGAAATAAATTTTTGAGGTACACTATAAGACATAACTGTAGAATTAACAACAAAAGTTGCCAAATTGCAGCAAAAAATACAATGCAAAGTTGATTTTTGTGTAGTTTTTACAGGAAGAGTGTTCACAAAATCAGATGTATATATAGGAATTATGTATTTATATTTTTTTTTTGAGAAAATAAAAGTGTAAATTGAAAAACACCTGGGTGCTATTTAATTTGGACACAATGTTAAAATAACAGCCTATTTTCTTTTTCTTTTCTTTTTTCATAAAAAAAAAAAAAAAGTAATAAATAGATAAGCGTATAACACTGAGATTTTAAATGTGTAAAGTAACAGGTGGCTGTGGTTCAGTTGGTAGAGCAAGTCGTCCAATGTTTATAGAGTTTGAATCCTTGCTCTGACATTCAGTGTTAAATCTACATGTTTAAAATATTGAATCTGCATATTTAAAATATTAAATCTACATGTTAAAGATGATACTCCACATTTTATTCTCATAAATATGGTTTAATGTATTATTACAAAAATGCACTTGCAAAGTTTTTATTTTCTGAAAATGTAATAACTTATTACATAATTCAGCAAAATGTATTAGATAATGTGTTTGGGCAGTTTATCACAAAATACATCTTTATTACAAAATTAAATAACAAACTTATGACATTTTCCACATTAATTATAAGATTCACTGTTACTACAAAACGTGGCTCAACACAGCTGACACTTTTTTACGTGAAAACAGTTTTTTTTTTTTTTTGACAGTGTGTCTGTAAAAACAAAATGGTACATACAAAGGCCAGTAGTTTAATATTATTTAAAACATGAACAAACTCTAAGGCAAGTTTCAATGGAGAGTCAGAGAAAATGCAGCACAGTAAAAAGATACAGCATGTTTTCACTTGTCCCTCCAAGGAATAAGCTTCAGAGACTTAACTTTTTACTGCTTCCCCCAACTATAAACTGGGATTTTTGCCCCTGAATGAAACTATTATTAGTCTCATATCAGAGCATTGGCATAAAGTCAGCAATAATAATATCAATAGTATCATGAATCACAATTAGTTGTATAAAAAAATTATAATTAACTCAGGCTTCCGTATCGTAACAGCCCTAGTGCTTTACACAAACTCAGAGATACAAATAAAACCCTGATCATAGACACTGTGTCAGCCTTATCAACACCCCTTTAAACACAATGTCACCCTGTATTTCTTGCATTTTTCACACATGTAATAAATTAGACCACGGTGGCTTGGTGTAAAATGTCTAGAGGTAAAACAAAACTCCACTAAAGTTTCATCTAACAGGTTTATGGCCAAGTACCTTAGATGAGAAGAGTCACCCAGTTTATTATACTTCTGGTGTTAAATAGGCCAGACAGGAATACTTGATGTTCTGCAACAGTAGCAGTAAAATTGCTTTTTAAGCTGCAGAGAAAATGGGCCGTTGTGTTGTAATAAGATTCCCGGCGCAGGCAGAAAGACATTTATTCCTAAAAATGACTCTTCCCCTAGGGCCTGACCAACGCCAGGGCTGCTGAGGTGCTGGCTCGAGATGGTCCCAACGCCCTGACCCCGCCTCCCACAACCCCGGAGTGGGTCAAGTTTTGCCGTCAGCTGTTCGGCGGCTTCTCCATCCTGCTGTGGATCGGTGCTATCCTTTGTTTTTTCGCCTACAGCATCCAGGTGGCCACGGAGGACGAGCCCGTTAATGATAATGTGAGAAAGTGCTTGTAAAACATGCATGCATTATGTATGTACAAGTGTGCACCTTTACGTGATAATTTCTCGCACGAGGCAAAAGGCAGGTAGGCATGAGGAAACACAGTCTCATAAAAGCAGGAATATGCAGCTACACGGTGAAGAGGAGGTGTTAATTTCACATTTTCAAAACCTCCCAATCTCTGTTCCATTTATGCTTTACAGTGGGAGACAGAAAGTGAGAAAATTCATTGTCTATTTCTGGTGATTTTTCGTCACTTTTTTTTAATACATATTTTTTGTTATATGAAATTTAAGAAAAGATCCTGTGAGCCAAAATATCATCTTGGCATCTAAAATAAAGGGACATTTTCCTCAAAATAATGACCAGGTATCTCAATTAGGGATGCAAATTATTGATTAATCCATTAGCCATTAGTTGGTTGCCCTTATCGATTGATTAATAATTAATTGATGAGCGGATTTTCCTGAGAACCTGAATTTGTCTTTTAACAGTGTCTACTAGAATAAAAAGTGTGTGCTTGTTGGTTTCCGTCAGACTTTTAATTGTAGAAGGGCACAGGGCTATGCTGTCTGATGCAAACCTGCACCAGTGGAAATGTTGCACTCCACTTTGTCCTGAAATTCTAACTCATCAATGCCAGGATCCGGTTCAATGACTATACCGGTCGGGCAGTCGTAGCACGGACAAGCAGAAAGGTGTAGACAACTGTCTGCAATATTCAACAACAGCAGCAAAACTGATTTTAGACAACGGTGCTTTGTACTGTCCACACACAGCCACTTAGGACGGCAATTAACCGACAATCAATGTAATTTCATCAAGCAAATTGTTATTAATTAATGGTAAATAGACTGCACTTATATAGTTCTTTTCCACCTTCATGTTGTTCAAAGCATTTTACATTAGCCTCACACTCACCCATTCTCTCTCTCTCACACACACACACACACACACACACACAGGTTTGTAAGGTTCTGCCAGACCTCCTGGGAGCCTAAGTCAGGGTTCAGTGTCTTGCCCAAGGACACTTCGACACGTGGACAGCCAGAGCCAGGATGCGAACCGCCAACCCTTCGGTCATTGGACGACCCACTCTACCAACTGAGCCCGATAGATAGTTGATTAATTGTTTACATCCCTAATCTCGATATACTGTAATGGCTTAAGGTTCAAGGTTACTTTATTTAAACATTAATAGATTTGTTTTGCATAGAGAGTAATTGCATTTGACATAATGATAAAACACACATTCAACATTTTCTGCAGGTACTTGATCAAGTGTCAAGATGCAAAAGGTCTGACCTCAAATGATGTCAAGATTTGTTCATTAATATTCATGAGCTCTGAGTTGCTGAATGTTCAGAAACGCACACGCTACAATGATACCCGCTGTAGCACATACACTGTATTGAATGAAAATGACATTCCACGAGCTTCAATTCAATATGATTTAATTGAGAAGCACAGTGTAGAAAAACTTAAAGGATGGTTATGGAGAGTCCAGTAAGCAGAAAAAAAGTAGGATTAGTGGAAAAGTGTGTATTTTTCTCTCAACTAAATCCTAGCTGCCACATCATACACTATTCAATCATCTTCACCACTGTCACATTACAATTACACACACACACACACACACACAGATCATTGTAAAACTTTTCAATATCATATTAAACTCTACAGAGTCAGAATGGTATATCAAGTTCATATGTAAATCAAGGCAGGTAAACAAATACTTTTGGCAATATAGAATAGAAGTACTTTATTGATCCCACAGTTGGGAAATTGCTCCGCGACAACAGCAGCATGAGTAAAACAGATAAATAGTAAGGTGCAAAAAAAGGTAAGGTGCAATGTCAATACACAGTATAGTGTACCTGTTGTTACGGTTGGCTCAAAGGGCCGTAACAAACGAGAGACAGCGGGGTACAGTGCACAAACAATACGTTTATTTAAACAATTAAAATGAAAGGATATGGCCAAATAAAAAGTCCAACAGAAAATACTCAGCGGAAAGGTGATGGTGACTGGACCCCAGCAGCATGGCTGACGTGTTGGCAGGTCATGTCCCACGTCTCCAGTGGGGACGTGCACGGTGAGAGGGGAGGAGCCAGAGAGAGAGAGAGCGAGAGTGAGCACGCCAAGTGGCTTTTAAGCGTGCGATCTTTCCGAACAGTGAGAACAGAGGGGAGCTCAGGCGATGACGTCAGACGCCTTGATTAATGCGCTTCAGCTGCGCGCATGGAACCAGGAGGAGGAGGAAAGGACAGGTGGGACTCTGAGTAAAACACCAGAGCCAGGAACCACAGGCAGCGCAGTTCATTCTACCCCCAACCTCTTGACAGTGGCATAAAGGCCTCGGGCCGTCACACTGCAGATGTTGCAGTCACTGGTACTGGGTCTAGATTTTCCTTCATATTGTTGGCCCCTTTTTTGTCCACCAATCAAATGCAGAGAACATACATAAGTGTGTTTGATCACATATTCAACGGTAAATATCTGTAGATCTCTTCTAGGCTTGGGAAAAATATTGGAAAAAAACCCCTTTCATTTGATCATGATGTCCCTTCTGCTTAAACCAAAGCAGCAGTGTTTTGTTCCATGATACTGAAACTGAGGTGATATTTAAGATAAAATTATAAGGCAGAAATCTGATCTGGTACAAGGAAACTGCAAACACTTTACCAGGGTTTCCCCCAGAAATCTTGCTAAGCCTGATGGTAGGGCTGCTAGTGAAGCCCATCAGTGGGCCCCCATGTTTTTGTAAAAAAAAAAAAAAAAAAAAAAAAAAGTAAAAAGTTGACAAGAAATATGAAATTATATCCATCATGTGTTACTGTACAAGATTGATTAACAATACCTACACTAACTGCTAACAAAAATGCACACTCTGAAATACACTTTATTTGTGTTTAATAATGAATTGTCAATCACTTCAATCCTGGTTTCATTGCATCTTAATGATGAAACCAGTAACATGTGCAAAACGACAGGAATAATGTTTTACATGGCAGGCAAATGATCGGATTCAGAATTAAGACCAGAATAAACCAGTAACATTATTCAGAATTAAGTTTAATTTAAAATGATCATTTTCAACTGGAATTAGGTGTTTATATGGTCATCTTAAAGAGAAATTAACCTTTATTCAGTATTAAACAGGAATAAACATTCTCATGTAAACAGGGCAAATGACAGAATCCACATAGTGAGATAAGTGAAATAAAGATTTGTCATATTGAGGCTTTATTATTTATTTAAGAGAAAACATGCCAAGGAAGTGTAAAGGCTACATTTCAAGTTTATTATACAGATATTTAATATTATATAATTTATTATTAACATTCATATTAACAGTATGGTTAGTATCGCTAGTTGTATGAATTTAATTAAAATAAATAAATAAATAACCTGATGGTGGTGGGTGGCAAGCAAGGCCTGGTGGTCTGCCAGGTTTATAATGCAGTGGGGGGAAACACTGTTTCACTGAGCTGCACTGTTCATTTTTCCAAATCTAATATGGCCACGGGGCATGCTCAGTATACTGTTCTAAATGTAGCATTTTTATGTAATAAAAATGTATAAAACACAATAAAACCCGAATACAATAAAAACAGCCTGACATAAAAACTAGGATAACAACTTGAAATGTAAAAATTAGAAGTCATAAAAATCATAATAATAATAAATAGAGCAGAGAAACAGGATAAATATCTAAAAAAGTAACTATTTCTTATTGAAAGTGGTAAAATATTACTACAATAATCACTAATCACTTGGTTTCCTAAAATCCTAACGTCCTCTGTGAAAATCCTGCCGTAGTATCTAGTGTTATTTTTGGGATGCTCCTTGCTCATCTTTTTTCATTGCATTGGCAGGGCTGAGCTCCCCTAAGGGCGGCCATATGAGATGAAGACTTCCCGTTTCCAGGGTTCTGGTCAGAGTGGTAGCGAAATGATCACACATAAGCCTGCACAGAGTCTGAAATCACTGAAGGACGAAATGTAGGGAGGGAAAGGAGGAAAAGGAAAGAAAAAAACCCCAAAACCAATAGTTATTAAAACTTAGCAGAAAAATAAAAGGAAAAGGGATGCTGACTCCCCTCCCCCTTCCTGCTCAAAATGTGACGTAAAAACAACCGCTGACACTGGCATCAGTCCTAGCATTAGCACGGATAAATACTCGCACCAACTGCTGAGCAAATGGAGCCGAGCAGTCAACCATATCGCATTTTATGACTGGGAGTCATTATGCAATCATCATTCAGTACCCCCCCCCCCCCCCCCCCAGACGGCATTAAAGCCTCCTTGCATAATATACAGTAACGTACTGAAGATAGACGCACATGCACACATGCGATAGCTTTAATCTCTTCATGATTTAATCTGTGCGTTGTTGAGTAGTGAGTATGTACAGCTGGATGCTCTGGTGAGCTTCTTTAAAGTCCCAACCGCCCGCAGCTTTGGCACTCAGTCTATTGCATAATGGGAAGCAGGTTATTTAAGATGAAAATCCACTCTAACAAGATCTTACACAGTGCCGGTGTCAGATCAGAATTCAACTTTGATTATTTTCTAGCATCTGTCAAGGTGAACAACTCCATTATCCTGAGCAGTTTTAACCCATACAGACCCAAATATACACCAGTGTCCAAAAGCTGGTCTGTTTTAATACATTCAAAGTCATTCTGAATCAATGGAATGTGGAGATGTGGGTACAGAAGTTTTTCCAACTGACTGAATCTCCTACATTCAGCAAATTAGCTTAAAGTATATGTCACAAAGCAAGACATAGTTTAGTTAACTTAGTTTAACAACGGCAAAATGACTCATTACTTACTGGTTGATGACCGCAAAGAAGAGCTGTTTACATTTGACCCAGGAACTGAGGTGCGCTTCATTTCCTTATGCTGGTGTACCGGCAGGGCAGGTAAACAGTGTTGTGGAAGTTTTGTATCAGACAGGGAGCGAAAACTGTTCAAGTCAGAAACAATTATTTATTGAAGAACAAACAATGCAAGTGAGAACATGAACAGAATGAGCTGTCATTAGATGTTCTGATGACCAGTCTAAAATACAGCTTATTTATACTCACTACCCTTCCCCCGGGTGGAGAGGGAGAACGAATAACACTGTCTTTCTCACACATTGTAACCAAAACATGTCCTTGGAGAACGTAATGTTTACAGTATCAGTGAGATATTCACACAGACAGAAGGTATGAACTTCATGTCTACAATATCAGTGAGATGTAGTGACCCACAACAGTTTAAACTATAGATATTGTAACGACCCTGCAATGTTATTGCTGTTTGTTTCGCGTGATTGTGACCGACAGTAACTGCTTATCGTGTTATAAAAAGTAGGTGAGACCAACTCTCCGTCCATTTTCTGGATCCAGTAACGATACAATATATAACCATAGGAAAAAAAAAGGGGGGGGGGTATGAAATCATCTGATTGTAGAAGTGGGGGTGTCACAACGGGTGAGGTTAGATCAAGAGTGTTTCCAGGAGGTGTCATGGCGGCATGTTGTTTGCATGATTAGTTTCAATATGTGCCGTGTTTATATGGTGGCGCTGTCGTCCTATACTAGGAACTTCTATTTCTGAACAAATTAAGATGTTATTACCCTATAGGCAGCATGCTCGAAGAAGATTTTAACAAAAATTATACTTAAAAACCCTCAGATATTTTGAAATACAGGATTTTTCTAAATCCTGAGCTCATAAAAGAGCAATATAGAGCTATATTTTGGAAGAAAACTGTGCAAGAATTGCTGGACTGATGCTTTTATGGTGTGTGTTTGGGGGGTGGATTGTGTGTGCTTGTGAGTGGAGTGGGGGGGGGGTGTTTATCTATTTATTCAGAGGTTTGTGCTATATGTAGAGGAAAGTGCAATTAGTTATTATATTCAAGAGGGGAAAATGTGCAATATGCCAGGTATTTATGAGTGCTGTTATGTTGCCTATGTGGAGGTACTTGACTGCATTTTGGAAGAGAACTGTGCAATAACTTCTGGATTGAAGTTTTTATGGTCTGTGAGGAGTGGATAGTGTGTTTATGTGTGTGTGTTTTGATGTTATATGTGCTGCTATGTTTTTGTTGCATGTGTTGTGTGTGCTGCCAATGCTCTGTAAGCCCAAGATGAATTTCTCTACACTGAGACAATAAAGATCAATTCAATTCAATAAAATATTAATATGGTTCATTTCATTTCCATATTTTCAAGATCATTTGTCAGAATAAGAGCTAGTCATTGTAATTATCAAACCACTACATTCATTATGAATAATAAAAATTCTTAGTTGAAATTGGAAAAGTATATATATACACACACACACATGTAAAAATACATAGGACTTTTATTACAATAAACTTCTTTTTACTGGTATAAGAATACAATATTTTACAGTGTTACAATTTGCCCTAAGAGCTTAGAGTTTAGTTGTTTACCATTTGACTGTGCTTTTCTAAATATAGATACATGCTGCCATGACACCTCCTGGAAACACTCTTGATCTAACCTCACCCGTGTCGCAACACCACGGGTGCGACACCTATGTTCAAATTGCACAATTATAACTTGTGTATAAAAATGTACTTGATGAAAATATAGCAATTGCGACAAAATTAATTTTGACAGCCCTAATTCGATTAAATCTATTACTTTCAAGCATTTGTCAAGGTGAACAACTGCATCATCACGAGCAGTTTTTAACATGGAAATCATGCATTCGTCTGGTTATTTGTGCATACATTATACTCCGCATCTGATGTTTCCTCAAAAAAATAAGAATAAAAGCACACGCAAAAAAAAAAAAAAGCCTGAACCTGCAAAAAAAACCTAAATCAAAACATGCAGACACAAAGCAAAGGGTTTGGAATGTGAACACTCAATAGGAGACAAACGGTGTGAATAGTGATAAGTGATTTTCTGACGATACAGATGTATTCTTTGGGTACAGAAGATTTCACATTGCAATAAAAAATAAAAGAAAATAACAAAAAAAAAAAAAAAATAATAATTCAAGTGTAAAATAACAAACACATTCTGCTGTTGCTGTCAAATCAAAGCTGCACCTTCCAAGAGGAAACTTCTCAGGATTTTAGGATTTTTTTTACTTTCCTGTAGTCCAGCACATACACTGCACCCACCAGCTGGCAGATGCTTTCATCCATACTGTCTGATTGTGTTGTTTACTTCACTATCAGCTGAATCATAACTACAAAGTCCTGCAGCAGCTTTAAAATAAAATATATATATATAAAAAAAAAAAAAAAGGAGAAAGAAGGAGAAGCCTCTTGGTGGCCTCAGTGATCAGTGTCTCAGTTCTTGGTTTTTCTGGGTTTGGAAAACAGATGTTCACTTGGACTAACACTGAACCAAGCATCCAAGATGACAGGAATAGTACGCGAGAATCTAGCTCTGTTCCATTTTAAATCTCCAACTAAGACCAAGTTTCCCCAGGCTCAATGTTTTTTTTTTTTCCTGTTAAACTCTTCTCTCTCTCTCTCTCTCTCTCTCTCTCTCTCTCACTCCGTTTTAAAGTTTTGCTGCGTTTAAAACCCCGTCTAAAGTCTGTAAATCCCTTTTTCCTCTGCTTTAAGTCGATAATGACACAAACCCCCCCCCCTTTACCCCCTGTGGTTCTATTTCTACCCCTTGTTTGCAGTTGTATCTGGGCGTGGTGCTGGCGGCCGTGGTGATCATTACAGGCTGTTTCTCTTACTTCCAAGAGGCCAAAAGCTCCCGCATCATGGACTCCTTTAAGAAAATGGTACCACAGGTAAGTTGATGCGCGCAGTGTTTGGTGTAGTCTCAGAGCTTTCCGAATCAATAAGCCGTCCCTCAAGTAGGGCTTACACACTCACTTTAGTGGAAACCTAATAAGCTTGCACAAAGGAAGAATAAATGTTTGAGCCAAGTTGGGATTGTGAGTGTGTTTGCATAAAAACTCCCCCTGCGTTATCCACCTCTGGCACTTCGATTGCCTAATTCTTTAATCTTTTTAGGCTCTTTTCACTCCTACCTTGTGCCTCTTTTTTTTTTTTTTCTTCACCTGTCTTCACCCCTGCTCTCTTCTTCCTTTTCCTCCACTATCTTCTCCTTTCACATACCCATACCCTCCGGCTCTTCTTCTTTTTTATTTATTGCCCTTCCCTCTCTTCTGCTGACTAAATCCTCCCTGTTCCCAGACTCTCTCTCACACACTTCCTCTCTCTCTCTCTCTCTCTCTTTTTCACTAACACAGTCTGTATTTTTTTTCATTCGTTGCCAGCAAGCCATGGTGATCCGGGAGGGGGAGAAGATGCACATCAATGCTGAACTTGTGGTGCAGGGAGATCTGGTGGAGATCAAAGGGGGAGACCGCATCCCAGCTGACCTCCGAGTGATCTCCTCCAGCGGATGCAAGGTACTGGAGAGAGAGGGGGGGGGGTGGTGGTACTGTGGGAATCTGGGAATCTGCTGAGTTTGGTCATGCTAGATAATTTTTCGTTTCCTGCAAGAAGACAAAGTTATTACAATGTACTCTTTAAGGAAGCAAGATGTTCTTTGTACTTGTACTTCCTCCAACATTTCAGTATTTGGCTCTAATAGCGTTTGGTTTTAATTAGTTTCCTGAGGTGTGGACTCGACACAGACGACTTGTACAAGACTAAAATTCAACTCAGGCTTTTGATGATTTTTAAGGTCAACGTATGAATCATGAAAGACTTTTCTCTACTAATCACTGGTGACTTCACTTTAACATCTGACCTCGTGACATTACATGACGAGACCTCAAGTCAATTAATAATTGTACTCAAAGTTAAAGGTGGGCTACGAGGTCTTAGAAAATCAGTACCACCAACTACGTTTTGAAAATACACAATTCAAAAGTACAAACCCCTTTCTTCAGACATCTCCTTCGAAGCCATGCCTCCAGAATGCACTTCCTGAGTGTTCACGCACGCTGCACAGCAACAATTACTCTGGTCTGGCTCTTGTTCCTCTGATCCATACATACCGCCTTCAGCGCCCCCCCCCCCCCCCCCCCCCCCCCTTTTACGGAACAGCCCCAGTTCATACCTATACATTTAGTGACTTATCAGTGTAATATATTATATTATATAACTAACCTAGCTCTGGCTTCATTTCCTGTAGTAGTGCTTCAACCACTGAGAACACACGATTCATGCAGGAGGGGTACGAATAAGGTAGGGGGGGTATTTTGATTGACAAATCACTGTTTAATCATTTAGAGTGGGATCTCCAAATGATTGGATAGTGTTTTTTTTTCAATCCTGTCTGTTCCACAGCTGACTGTATTATTTTTTGTGTTAGAGCATTTGATTAATTGGTTGTAATCGGGGTGTGAAGAGTATTTTAAGTAATATAGTAGAAAAAAAAATGCTCCAGGGAAACATCTTGCACCCCACCTTTAACATGCAAGTTTTAATTTTTATACTGGTTCTTAAAAATGTTATAATTACTGTGGTGAAGGATATGACTCATATGCATGGGGCTGAAGGGAAAACAGATTTATTAAAGAAACAAAGTAACAGACAAAGACAGAAAATAATCCTAACCCTGAGTTGACTCAGTAAGAGTCCATAGTTGGCTCAAGTGTGGTTATAGCAGAGGTGATGGCGACAATGATCCCGCACTGCACAACTGTGTCCCTGAGTCTTTTCTAGGGCTAATTGGTAATGTCCCACTGCCGTGCAGTGTGGGACCGGTTGAGGACACCGAAAACCTGAATAATTTAGCAGAACTCAGAAAATTGAAGGGAATCGATTGTTGATTAATTTAAAAAATACAAGTTTCCACAACTTAAAATGTAAATGCTTATTAAAGTATACTTAAATTAAAACATTACTTATTAACTTAGTATTCTAAGGTTCTGTCAGTCCTACTGGGAGACTAAGTCAGGGTTCAGTGTCTCGCCCAAGGAAACTTGGACATGTGGACTGACAGAACTGGGATGTGATTGGACGTCCCACTCTACCAACTGAGCCACAGCCGCCCCTGAATAAAATTACTGTGTTTTGTGATTGTAATTTTTTTTTTATATAATAGATATTGGTATTCAATCATCCTTATTTGAAACAATAGAAATAACAGTACAATATTATTCTCAGCATTTAATGACCTAATTCCACTCAGTTGAACCTCATCTATGTTTTTAAGTTATGTTCACTTATATCCACAATAGTTCCCCTTCATAAAAATATTAGTCGGAAGTACTTAAAAAGAAGACTTAACTTAAGACAACTTAATACATTTGAATTAGTAGTACTATTACTGACACTGAGTATTCACAACTGAATATATTTAAACGTTCAGGTTTACAGTGATGAGGAAAAGGAGGAGGCAGCAGAGTGAGTGTCAGGACCCGCTCTGCTGCCTCTTCATCACCCTCATCATCTCCACCTGGACCGCACCACACTGCTGTGAGGCATCTTGAATCAGTGTAGCAGTGTCATTCACAGCCATCACCACTCCTCCTCCATAACCCAGACATTTATTCTTCACCACAGACTCTGACTGATTTCCCCAGGTTGTGTTTAATTTTCTGTGTTCACTCCGTTTGTTTGTTTCGTCTGTTTTGTGACTCCACTAAGGAATGGCGGAGGTTATGTAATCAACAGGGTTTGTTAGTCCGTCTGTCTGTTAGCAGCACAACTCAAAAAGTTATGGATGGGTTTGGATGAAAATATCAGAAAAGAAATTATGATTTGAAATACACTACACAGTTTTATCCAATTAAAACTCTTCACCAAAATGTGCAATGTGTGTTCATCTTTATCAGTTATCCCAATCAAATTAGGAAATGTCCTGAAATATGAAGAAAAAAAAAAAAGAAGAAAAAAAAAGTTCCAGGAAAACATCTTGAACGCCATCTTTAATTATGAAGCACATTTAAATTTACAACCACAAAATGCTGTGTTTTTTTAATCTTATTCTGAAATGAAAAAGAAAAAAAAATCCTTAAAAGTCATTTTACAATATTTAACAATGTCCATATTTTTACATTTAGATGTGCATACCCCAGTAAAATAGTAATTTTCAAAGTTGTCCACTGGTTCCACAGTGTGAACTCTTGCTTTAATTTTTTCTAACACTTTCTGAATAAGGTCAGTTTGATGATACTTGCTCATACCAGTTATCACAGGTATAAATATCATCTTTGTCTTTCTCTACTATAGTTGGCTGTGAACATACAAGTTAAGATTAATTTTCTGAATTTGCTGTATATGTGTCTGAAGAATCTTTAGAAAACCAGAACTGCATCTGCACATTCCACATATTTTACCTAAATGTACTCTTTTTCATGACACCTGTCAAACTCTGAATAGGTTTTTTTTTTTTTTTTTTTTTTTTTTGGCAGAACAGTGTAACAGTAGCCGCTTTTCCATTGACCCTCGAACTACACAAATATCCAACCTCCCTGATGCTACTAAAACTAATGGCCTATTACTATGGTAACTGACTCTTAATACACCCCTAAGAACCATAAGGGGAGACAGAGGAATCCTGAGAGATTTACTCAATGAATAGGAGATGATGAAAATGATATAATTAACAAAGTGTCTGTCTGTCTGTCTGTCTGTCTGTCTGTCTGTCATATACTGATGGCTCAGACTTCACCTGAGACCTGAGAACAAATAATTAATTAATTAACTCAAATGAATCAAAACAGAATTATTTACGGTTCCTGAACTGAAGCTTCATTTCACACAGACGCCTATGGTGACACACATTTTTATATATACTTTCATACAGTTGTTCCTGTTGTTTTTACACATGTTTTTTTTTCCCCACATTTTTTTTTTTTTCATTGTTTAAGTGAATTAAATAGAATAAAGCAATCACTAACTTTTAGCAAGATAACTCAAAACGTTATGGATGGATTTGGCAGAAATTTTCAGGAAATGTTGATACTGGCACAAAGTAGATATGATTAAATTGGTGGTGATTAGTGGAGGTATGTAGGGGGGCAGCGGGGGCGCATGTGTGTCTTTCATTGGGTTGGTAGGGGCAGATCACTGCTCGGGCTCTGAGTGCTTTTCTAGTTTTCTTCTGTTTCCAAAGTGCACATATTAGTTGGTGTCCTGATTTTTAAACATCATGTAAAAATGAACAACTTTTCATTTCTAACCTTATTTAATTAACCCTTTGATGCATGACGATTTTTTTCTCCTAAGTGTTTTTATTCCTCTTTAGGCCTGAAAAAAGCAATGTGATTAAAATAGATTTAATGAACCTATTTTTTTTTACGGAGTTACAAACATGTCCACTCAGCTGGAAAACAAGTGTTTAAGCTTTGAAGCAAAGAAACATGTATTTAAAACGCAATATCAGAACACTATGAAATAAGACATTTTTAAATGCAGTTTTTGATTAATTCATTACAGTCTAATAACAACAAGCAATTGATTAACCGGTAAACATGTTTGTGCAGATCAGGTATTAACAACAGTAATGATATGAACTGACTGATATGGAACTAAAATAACTAAACCCATGAATATATAAGAGAACAACTGTAGAAGAACTGTCCACTGGAGTGACCAGTATACATCAAAGGGTTACATTTT
This sequence comes from Siphamia tubifer, assembly GCA_020466265.1. Taxonomy (NCBI): domain Eukaryota; kingdom Metazoa; phylum Chordata; class Actinopteri; order Kurtiformes; family Apogonidae; genus Siphamia; species Siphamia tubifer. The sequence goes on from CM035799.1 coordinate 34,386,292, forward strand.
GAAAAATAATATCACATTTTTTAACATGAAGTGCGACATGTGTGTGTAAAAAGCACACCTGGATACCGGAGGGTTAATTACAAAAAATAATGGATAGCTGCAGCTCTGTCTATTAGATTCAGAGCTCAGATGACTTTGCTTCACCTCTCTTACATTTTCTATTGTTGCTGTATTGTTGAAATTGGTACCATTTGAGTTTTAGCTACAATTCTCTTTTGAGTTTTTAAGGCAATGCAATAAAACCTTGGTCACTTGTAAAAGTTGCGTCATCTATGAAGAAATGTCGAGCCTTTCAAGTTTGAACATGAGAAATAAGCAGAAAGCAGGAGAAGGCTTTGAGATGACAGAGTGGAACACAGTTGCACTTGTTGGCCGTTCTCGATGCTCCTTTCATTTCCCTCCTGTCAGTCTCACCCCTCTCTTTCCTCTCTGCGGTGTCACTCTCTTGGGATAACACACTTGTCTCCTCCTGTCTACCTGTCTCTCTCTGAAGGTGGACAACTCTTCTCTGACGGGAGAATCAGAGCCTCAGACCCGATCCCCAGAGTTCACCCATGAAAATCCTCTGGAGACCCGCAACATCTGTTTCTTTTCCACCAACTGTGTCGAGGGTCAGTGGAACACATCTGGCCAAGATGGTCTCGTATCGCATGTGAATGTCTTCTTCAGTTCTACTAACCCTATTTATTAATTTATTCATTTCAAAAATGCAAATAAGCAAAAACAAAACAAAACAAAACAAAAAAAACCCAAGCCAAAATAAGATAAAAACAAAATAACATTTAAATTAGGGGTCCCCCATACGTTTTCCTGTGAGGGCCACATAACTTTTCCCTTCTCTGATGAGGGGCTGGGGTCAGTTTGTAACAGAAAAAGTGTGATGATTGCAGGGGTGCCTAAATGTAAAAAATGTCTTGTTTTCCAGAAAGCCACAATCAAATAACCCTCTCTGGGTTCTTCACAGAAAAAAAGTCCATTGAACATAAACTTCTTCGTCTTAACACGTCCAAGTTCAGCTTAGTTGTCAGAGCAGAATCTCTCACTGTGTTCCAAATCACGCACTCCCCGTAGTGCACTTCCTTTCATACACTATGAACACTACACACTACATGGATAGTGTACGAATTTTTAACAAACAGTGTAGTTCCGAATGAAACACTCTTCGTCCGCACTTACCGGAAATGACGATCGCGCTGTCAAAATATTGCGATCGCCCGCCAAAATACCGACCAGCTTTGAAAAAAAAAAAGGACACCGGCATTTTCTCCTTTTGTTTTTTATAAGCCCTTTCCTCCAGAAGGCCTGTACCGCCGGTATCACCGTCTCCACCTCTGCCAGTGTTTCAGCCATCCATGTTTTCAAATCTTTCAAGAGTGGTGGTGGCCCCTCCTCTTCCATTACGTATCAAAAATGGCGTCCAGTGAGTGCGAGAAGTGTCCATTGCTCCACACTTTGAATTTTGACAGTTAGAAGTGCACCATCCGGGTACTTACGGCACACTTCATTTGCTACTCTTGCGATTGGAACAGCACTATACCCTCAACTGAAGCGTCTGAAGTGCACAAGTGGGTGATTTGGAACACAGTGTCTGACTTAAATGACTCACATGAGCGTCTGTCAAAGTTCTTGTGTTAAACTAGTCACTAATAGTTAATAATGAAAATAGTTCAAAACTGAGGAATATTTTATTGTAAAAGTCCAAATTTATTATCAAATACAAATACACATATATGAAAAAAACAATCAAAATGCTCTCTGTTCAGGGGGCCGGACCAAATGTGGAGGTGGGCTGTAGTTTGGGGACCACTGATTTAAATGAACAGAATCTATCTTCAAGTACATGCAAGTCAGAATTTTGGATGATCAAAAAGGACAAGGAAGAAGTCTTGTCTCATCATCTGAACCAGCTTTATCCTCACTGGGGTCACAGGGGTCACTGGGGGCCTAATCCAGAAAATTATGAGATAAAAAGACCAAATTCTCAGTCACTAAGCACTACCAGAATTAATCCATATATAAGGCGCACTGTGTTTTTTTGCAGAAGTAGTTAATATGCAGTAACAATAACTGCCTCATGTCCAATAATCTGAACAACAAGACAACCTTAAGGTTGTTTTTCTCAGTTTCGTGACCATCTCACAGCTTTCCTGAAACTTTCATGGAAATTGATCCAGTAGTTTTTACATAAAGATGCTTACACCCCCCCCCCAAACAATACCACTTGCCTCTCCTTCAGGGGGTGGGGTAAATATGGGAGCAGTATTAAGCATGAGTCACTATGTTATTCACAGTGTTAGTTATTGACTTTGAATGTATTACTAAACATTTACATTAGAGCCTAAAGCAGCAGGGGTTGTATATAGTATTTCAGTGCTGTCCATCATCAGATGGTGATGTAGAAGGAATTATAATAGGAATTTTATATTATTATCTACAATTTTGTCAATATTTACTGCATAAACGTTTTTTTTTTTTTTTCACCTTAAGATGGAGCATGGGAATGTCACATGGTTCATCCAGAGGCTTAATGTCTATATTAATCATGACAGCAGTGCACGGATGCCCTTATTTGATCTGCTATTTAATTTTTCTTAGAGCGATACATATAGTAATGTGGATCCAGATTTAAGCCTCTGTACCAATAGTGTTGGTGAATGTATTTTGACAATCCAGGTTTTACATAAATCAATAGAGACGATACTTTAAAGAGACAATATTTCATTCATTCATGTGGATAATCCACAGATCTGGACTGAAATGACGTTAGCTCGGAGGCGTTTCATCTAAATACACAGTATATGATTTGATTTGATTTATTGATTTTGTACAAACATAACATTGATCAAAGTCATAATAAAACATTAAACACACAGTTAGAGGCATAACGTATAAATTGGCTTGTTTTAAAGGCTCCGCTTAATAAATATATGGACATCATAAAAGCTTTGAGACTTCCATGATCCATACACATTCAAAATACAAATAAAGACAATCTAAATATTAGTACTGTCAACCAATTAATTTTTAAAAATCAGATTAATCATAAGGTTTATTTGGATTAGTTTCAATTAATCCCGGCCATATATTAATTTTTAAACTTTTGTTAAGTTTCAGTTTACATCAGCAATATTTCTGCACTTAATGTCTTCGTCATAAGCTAGGTGACACAAAATCCTAGCGCTAGCAGAATCCATGACTAATATGCTTCGTGTTAAGGTCGTATTTTAATCTGGAAGTGCTTCAGTGAAAAGAAAACTTTATAAGTTGACAGTTTTGTCTCTGGGGCTTTTTGTACTCAAATTTCCCACAAAATACATAGGAAAAAAACGAAGGACGCACAAAAAAACTAGAGTAAAAATGTATAAAACATGCTAAAATCCACAAGCCTAACTGCGCTATCCCCATTCATTTCATGTATGGGTGTAGTCATGCTTCATACATAGTTAGGGGAGGCGGGGCTAAAAAGTTGTCTTTCAAATCCTCTGTATGCAATTGGACGGTATTACAACCAATCATCGTAATCTTTAAGATGACGTAGTTAGAGCGCCGGGAAGTTCACAGAGGAGTCCGGACAAAGTTACGAATGACTAAACAAAATGGTGGATTATGGAGTTTAACAACTGTTGCCGCTTCTGTAAAAAGAATTTAAAGATTGCTGACGTTTTCTCACATTCTTCACTCATCTTTGATAAAAGGAAATCACCACCCAGTCAGCAGCCATCTATTATTGTTGTTCTTCTATGGTTGTTTCCGGTTGTTTCTCTCCAAATTGTCGCACCTCTGTCGTCACTTTGTTAGGCCCGCCCTCTGACTCTATACTTCACCATGATTCATCGGCCAGTTTTAGGGAAATCTCGCCAAAAGTTACATTGAGCATAGTTCCACCGTCTAGTGCGCGTCTAGTGCGGCTAGGCTAAAGATCCACTATAATTCACAAATAAATAATTGATAAAACATCCAAAAGTATATTATAACCTCTTCTGAAATACAGAAAAAATACACCAAAAGATCCAAATCATATCCAAAACAAAAAAATATGAATGTATGCAAATAACATGTTTGTTCAACGCCTTCAACAGTTTCAACAAAACAACTGTCAACAACAGTTTCATTGCTTTAAAATCTGATTAATCATGATGGTGGATTAATCTGTGTTAATAGTTAATTGTGACAGCCCTTTTAAATCCATATCAGTCTGAAATCATCATTGATTCCCATACATACGTATTTCTTCAGGATATATCTGATGTGTTACTTCCAATAAAGTGTAAATTGTCTCCACAGTTTAAATCCTCCTGATTAAAAAACTGAGCTCTTGATGTGACATATTTAGGCAAATGAAAATATTTATTTTGATGAGTATTCTGTCTATGACAGAACTTTATACATAAAAATTAGGGCTGTCAAAATTCTGTCAAAAACATGGATTAATTCTTAATCATGTTTAATCTGATCAAAAATTATTGTAATGTAATTAAATGGACCAATTGTTTACAGTTGTTTCATGGAAACTGTTTAAATACGTTAGATGCATATATATATATATATATATATATATATATATATATATATATATATATATATATATATATATAAAATTTTAGTGGATTCTAGCATGTTTTGTATATTTTTTTTCTCTGCAGTTTTTGGATTTGCTAGTGTATTTTTATGTATTTTGTGGGGCATTTGAGTACAGCTCTGCAATTATTCAGATAAAAAAAAATTATAATTTGACCGCCCTAATAAAAATAAAAGTTTTTCAGATATTAATATGAAAAAATATTTAATAAATTTTGTTTAATGAATAAATGAGCAGAAAAAATTAGCAGTTCAAACAAAGCACTTTTGTAAGATCAATATTTTATTTAGAGGTGTTTTTTATTTAAATTTAAATTTTTTAAATATTTTGATTCATGTTTTTATTTTCTTAATTTTTTAAAGTACTTTTAAATTTTTTTTTATTTAACCTTTTTCTATATATATATATAGAATTTATTTATTTCATTGTTTTTAGAGTTGAGAGAAGTGCTTGCCTGCACGATATTACAATACTGCAGATATGGATAAATTAAACTATAATATGAAACAAGCATACACTTTAAATCAACATGACGACTGACTTTTGATATAATGGCACGTGATTTATTTATTTTTCAAGTCACCCAGTCAACATGCTCTTTCTAATTTAGGTTCTCATATGTGAAAACAGTGACAGCAAAACTGATATAATTTGCATGTAAATTCCTATTCTTCCTCATTCAGTCGGTCAGGCATCTGCTCACTTTTCCCAACCATCAATCACTGGCTAACACCTTTAATTTAGCCACACCAGCATCCATCATAGTCTACATGCAGACATCACCTCGCAGTCAACCCTCCTTCTAGGTTACAAAGTACAGCGCTCCACTCCTGCAGCGTCTTATACACTGTCAACAGTCATTTGTCTCTTTGTGGATCACTGCAGTGTTGCTTGTACTTGTGTGTGACCAAGGCTGTGAGGGTTTCTAAGATCAATGGCTTTAAATGTGTCATGAGGGAAGATGCCAAAAGACATTTAGCTCATAAACTGTCAATTGAAATAATTTTTTAAAATGTATTTTTGCCCTGTCTTTTTTCTTATTGTCATATTAATATTTTTAAGACAAGTAACTAAGTACACTAAGTAAGTAACTAAGTAAGTAATACTTAACGTATTATGTTGAAAATTAATTACATTGATTATGCTGTTATACTGTATAAATAGCCTCAAAACAGTCAAAAAAGGTTATCCAATAACAACTTTACTTTATATGATATAAACATTTAGAAAATAGACATCCTATACATATTTATTTTTATTTCAACACTCCATTTAAGAACTATTTTGTTAAAGTTTTTCATTTTTATCAAACACATTTTTCATTCTTTTCTATTTCTTCACACCTGTATCCTCCTCCAGGTAACATTCCAGTTTACTATGCATGGAATACATAGGCCAGGTACAATACTTTTTCCACTTTAATAATAATAATAATAACAACAACAACAACAACAACAACAACAACAACAACAACAACAACAACAACAACAACAACAACAATAATAATAATAATGAATAAAATTTATATTGTGCTTTTTTGGTCACTCCAAGCACTTTACATTACTGACCCATTATTCATTCACTCTCACATGCTCACTCTGGTGGTGGTAAACTACATGCATAGCAACAGCTGCTCTGGGGAAGACTGACAGAAGCGTGGCAGCCATTTTGCCCCTCTGACCACCATGTGAGAGGCACTGCAGGCAAGGAGGGTGAAGTGTCTTGCCCAAGGACACAATGGACTGATTAGGACAGAGCAGGATTCGAACCACTGGACAACCCACTCTACCAACTGAGCCATGGCCACCCCAACTTTTTTACTTTTACTAATTGTACCTGAGCAAAGAAAGCATATTTTTATGTAGTTTTGCACCGTCTGACAGATGTCTTTTTTTACCCCTCCCTGTTAGGAACGGCTCGGGGCATCGTCATAGCCACAGGCGACCATACAGTGATGGGACGCATCGCCACACTGGCGTCGGAGCTGCAGGTCCGCCGTACACCCATCAACATTGAGATTGAACACTTTATACACCTCATCACTGGCGTGGCCGTCTTCCTTGGCGTCAGCTTCTTCATCCTGTCGCTCATCCTGGGCTACACCTGGCTGGAGGCCGTCATTTTCCTCATTGGCATCATCGTGGCTAATGTGCCCGAGGGACTACTCGCTACTGTCACTGTAAGTACGGTTTGTGTTTAAGTGGGAACTTTCTTTGCCTGTTGGCAGTTAGGGTCTGTGCTGCCTCATTAGATTTAGGAGGAGGGTCATCAGTTTAAAACTGCCACCCACTCTCTGCTAAACTTCTAGACACATCATTTAGAAATATAGATTAAAAAGCAATGGTCCTAGGTAGAGATGTCCTAATCAGGCTTTTTTTGACACTGAGTCGTGTGATTTTGAGTGAACGGTTGATTTGAGTCCCGAACCGATTCTTCTTTATTACCTTTAAAAAAACTGAGAGGGACTAAACAGATCTCGGATGTCCCTTTGTTTAGTACACTTATGTCATTATCCAATCTGAGTGGTGACCGTCATAGTCGTTGTTTCAACACCACAGTTTAGCTCATGTGACAAACCCAGGGCAGACAAACTGGACCTCGACGAACCAGGGCTGTGGCGGTGAAACCACGCCCCATGACCCACTGTGACCCTCAGCGCTCGTCCTACTTTGATTTTATGCTATTGGTTTTATGTCTCTTTTTCAATGATTCAACACTTTTTCTCTGAACCGTTGTAATATACGTATATGTTACATATCATTTACTGTTAGTTCTTGGTATATTGTTTGTCAGTACTCAAAATTATATGATTATAAGCCTAATTTTCCCCGATGAGCTACACCAGATTACCCCTCAGCCACTCCCATTAAACTGTCCGCTGAGTTGGACATAATAACCAATTCCGATTCAGTCTGAAATCACATGATCAGAGATTGGAGCTGATCAGGACATCCCTCGTCCTAGGACTGAACCTTGGGGGATACCCATTCTATTCTTTAAGAGGGAAGACTGACCATATTCAACTTTTGCAGTTTGAAGATGACTCAAGACCTTCAATCTTCTTCTCTAGAAAAAACTATCGTAGATCATTTATACAGGACAATACCATGGTTCACAGTTATGACACTATGTCCCCATGACATTATCCACAACACATAATAAACTAGTAATATATTGGAAAGTGGTTGACTTTCAGTGTCAGTGAACAGGTCAGGGAATGTATTTAGTTTAATTTCCAGCTGGACCAGTGCTGCTCCTGTATTTGTTTTCTATATTGCACTGCAGGATGCTCTTTCTATTCGCACAGTCAAGTGTTTTTAGACTTTAAATGGAGAACCGTTATCCTTTATGTGGTGCTTGAGCCTCCAACCCACTAAAAAGTGCTGTACCATGAATTGTCACGTACCGAGAGCTAACAACCATGTTGCTTTGTACTAAAGGTGAAAAAGAGGGAAATTCAGACAGCTGGTGGACTAAAGGAATGACCTGAATAAAGTCTGAGAAAGTATTTTTGAATATGCCTGCAGGAAAAAGCCACTGAGCTGAATAATAGATGGCAAAAACTATTTCGATCAATCAAATATGAATCAGGCAAAAGAGCGGATTTTGTCATCTGACACATTATGTTCCTGTGTATGGAATTGTCTATATAGTGTGCATTGAAGAGTGCGTAAATAGCGATTTGAGCTTTTGTCATCCATTTCAGACTTGTCAAACCCAGGTGTAACTAATAATCTAAGCAGTGGCTGCATTCCAGAGCCTGGCGTCATGCCGCCTGGCGTATGAACATCCTTACTGGCACTCCCACATGTTATAGAGACATTATCATTGTTATTAGTTACACCTGTGTTTTTCTTCACACTAATTCATCTTGAGAGAACATTAAGCCATTGTTTTAAGAGATACTGCAGGACACCACCAAGTAGAGCCCAACCGATTAATCAGGCTGATTGTAGCCTATCACCAATTAATTGGGCTGATTATAGCCTATCACCAATTAATCAGGCTGATTATAGCTTATCACCGATTAATCAGGCTGATTATAGCCTATCACAGATTAATCAACATCAGCCTATATGTAGCCTATTATTATAATTTTTTTGCTGTGGAGATTCTGCTGCTTGCTGCTCCTGTGTGTGTGTGTGTGTGTGTGTGTGTGTGTGTGTGTGTGTGTGTATGTGTGTAAAACAGGGAATCCATTTAAGTGACTTGATATTGTACAGTTGATCATAAAACCCATAATTTACCCCATTTAAGGATTTTATTTTGAAAATATAATTGTGTGTGTGCGCATGTGTGTCTGACTCACAGAATCTAATTTGAAATTTTACGAAGAGTTGAGGATAAAACTCATGATTAACTACATTTAAGGCTCTTTTTTTGAAAAAAAAAACATTGCGTGTGTGTGTGTGTATGCGTTTATGTGTAAAACAGAATCCATTTGAGTGACTTGATATTTTACAAACAGTTGCCTATAAAGCTAATAATTTACCACATGTAAGGTTTTTATTTTGAAAAATCGTATTTTGTGTGTGTGTGTACATGTGTCTGACTCACAGAATACGTCTGACTTGAAATTGCATGAACAGTTGATCTTAAAACTCATACTTTAACACATTTAAGGCTTTTATTTTGAAAACATTTTTTTCATTGCTACCCATGTGCACTCAGAGTATGATGGACTGCTTATCCCTTGCACTGAACCCCTTCCTACTTAAACATCCTACACAGTAAATTTTGCAGTGTTAAATCAACACTTAGAGAGTTTATTTAACTTCTTCTAGAGTGTATTTGGTCCCATTGTCTCCAAATTAACACTGCAAAATCTACAGTGTAGACCACATGGATGGATCTTCATGGTCTGACTGATATCCGGTTACCGATCAATATATCAGACATTGGCGGCTTTTTTTGTAGCTCCAATATCAGCATCAGCCCCAAAAATCCCATATCAGTCAGTCTATAAACCAAGCAGCTTTCATGATTTACTGCTGATTGTTGAAGTTGCTCCAATGTCCAGGTGCATCTAACTTTCTTTCTTTTTTTTTTTTTTCTACACAAGAGAATAGAAAAGTAAAGTATGAGCTGATGCCAGCTGGCATTTAAAATGCCACCAGTCGACATTTCACCAGTCACAGAACACAAATTAACTTCCACTGACTGGTTTCTCTCATTGCCTTCAGTTTAGACACAGCAGGAGATGTTTGTGTTGCTATGTTTAAGTGTCATACTTGGCATATGGAATGTGTCTGTTGGATGTATTTTCATGTCCCTCTGCACCTGCTCTTAACCAGCTGGCCACATATACACAAATCACACACAAACAAACACGTACGCACAATGTACACCTGGCACCTGGGCCATGCATGGCTTCCCGTGCACGAATGCTTGACTGCACCAGTGAGCGCACATATTCTGCTTTTTTCAACTAACAATCATCCATCCTCAGCTTGCTTCTTGCTTCTTCCTTCTTCCTCCCCCTCCCCCCCCCCCGCTCACCCTCTCACCTCCTGTCGTCCTCCCAGGTGTGTCTGACTCTCACTGCCAAACGAATGGCCAAGAAGAACTGTCTGGTAAAGAACCTGGAGGCCGTAGAGACCCTGGGCTCCACCTCCACCATCTGCTCCGACAAGACGGGCACACTGACCCAGAACCGCATGACCGTGGCCCACATGTGGTTCGACAACCAAATCCATGAGGCGGACACTACCGAGCACCAGACTGGTAAGAGAGAGGGATGGATGGAAAAGGAGGGAGGGAAAACAAAGAGGTACTAGAAATGACACTTCAGCCTTTCCTCTATATTTAGAATATCCAAAGTGATTTATCCTAATTTATTGTAATATTATTACCTCGCCTTCCTGAAAGGGGAGAGGGGTATTGTGTTTGAGTCAGTTTGTTTGTTTGTTTGTTTGTTTGTAAGGAAGTCTGTGCAAAAACTACTGGACCAATTTCCATGGAATTTTCAGGAAAGGTGCAAGACAGTGCAGAATAGATTCCATTACATTTTGGTGAATGTAGGTGAAACGTTAAAAGGTCACAATCACCAAAAATGTGTTTTCGCTATGATAAGAGACAGGGGAAATGAGGTAAAATGTGTGCAAGGGGGGAGGGGTTTGTTGTGCCGGGTACCACTTGTTTTTGGTTCGTATTTTTGTTTGTCTGTTTTACAGCAACTTTACACAAAAACTACTGGACCAATTTCAATTGAATTTTAAGGAAAGGTGTGAGGTGGTCTAGAATAGATTCCATTACATTTTGGTGAATGTAGGTCCAAGGTTAAAAGGTCACAATCACCAGAAATAGTGTTTTTGCAATGATAACAACCAAACAAAGCGAAACATCATTCAGTTCTTCTGCTTCTCACCTGTGGAACAAACTACCTGAATATATTTATACTTATACTTAGATTGTCATGTTTTTTACAATGTTTTTGTCTTTTATTTTAATAGTCTTTTAATGCATATTAATAATTTAAATTTTCTTATATGTTTTATGAAAAGCACCTTAAATTGTCCTGTACATGAAATATGCTATACAAATAAATTTGCTTTGCAGAAGACATAGGGCAAATGAGGTAAAATGTGTGCAAAGGGGGTGGGGGTTTGTTGTGTTTGTCTGTTTTACAGCAACTTTACACAAAAAAACTAGTGGACCAATTTCCATTGAATTTTCAGGAAAGGTGCGAGGTAGTCCAGAATAGATTCACTTACATTTTGGTGAATGTAGGTTAAGGTCACAGTCACCAAAAAAAAGATAAGACAAATCAGGTAAAACATTTGTGAGGGGGTTTTGTCCTCATTATTTATATTATTATTTTCTATGTTTTGCTTTTTTTTTGTGAAAAACATGTATTTTTTCAGTCATCACATAGATATTCATAAAGACTCAGATTTAAATGGTAGATTAAATCAAAACCAGAAAAAAATGAAGAAAAAAATACTTTGAAAGGAACATCTATTACTGGCTGAACATAAATCAAGTTTCTCAGTCGACTGTCATTGATCCAACTCTTTGTGTTTTTAGTGTTAAAACAATGTTGTAGAAGTTGATGGTGTTTCCATGGTAACTATGGAGCCTCTGAACATCCAAATGGGTCATATCTGTTGACCATGAAAGATGGATAGCTGTTTTTACACCAATTATTTACATGTATTGATAGGATTAATGAATCAACAGATATCAAAGTGTTTATTTCAGTAGATGTTTTGTGTCACCAGTGTTTTTGGGCCTCTATGGGTCTAGAATACTGTGGTTTTTCTTAAGGTTGAAAAGAATTAAATAAAACATTAAGAGGGTGTTCCAATAAGTTCCTCTATAAATGGCAGCCTTTTATGTTGTATTTTAAAGACTCACAGGTTTTGCCATATTAAGTGCTGATGTATCATGCAATTAAGTTGATGTGATTTTTTTTTTCCTCCAAGCCAGAGTGGGATGGTTAGATGTTGTTGGGTTAATTTAGTGGGGTTTGTTGCAGGTTTTCTTTTTGTATGTTGCTCCTTTGCATTGTCTGTTCAAGCAATTGGAAGATTTGTATGACACATTGGCTGACCCTCTGTGCCATGATTACCTTGGACCTTGAAAACCCAAACATAGCATTGAATTAATATTAATATTATGGATATTGTACAGTTATATATACATAATTTATAACTGGTTCTATTTTGCAAAGATAAAGAATTCTTCAAACAATTCCTGGATCCAGACACTGATCAGTTGTTCCAACATTTCCTGAAAATTTCATCCAAATCCATCCATAGGTTTTTGAGTTATCTTGCTAACAATTGATGAAAAAATTACCTCCTCTGTTCCTTGGTGAAGGTAATGCGTGAGAGCGACAGACTGAGCGAGAGGGAGGGAGGGAGGTAGCAGAAAATATGGAGAGACAGGGAGATATGAAGAGGTTATGGAGAGATGGAGTGTGACTGCAGAGTGGGAGTGAGACCACCTGCTGAAAATCATCTGTCCAATATTTACGCCGCCAACAGACATTGCTGGATGCGCTGCCACTCGGATTAATTGAGCAGCGATATGCAGTGGGTGGCACATTCCTCGGGAGCAAACAGGGTTTTTTCCCCCAGAGTTCCTCAGCAAGATTGTTGCTGCAGAACCAATCCCATTCCTGGCTCCTACTGAAGAGATTGTAATTGAAACAAATATTAAAGACACATTTTTGCAATATCGAAAAGTTTGTATTGAAAAATATAGGTGTTCTTTTAAACCTGTTTTGTAGTCTGGGTCCTTTTGGTGCTAAGCAAATCTGCTTTGCCAAGGGGAACTTCATAATATATATGAGGCTCACCTTGATATTCCACTGTTTTTTATTAGGGATATCCCAACTCATTCATTCATTATGTCCCTATCAGTGAAGTACATATATATATATATATATATATATATATATATATATATATAATTTGTGGTCTATAAGCCACTACTTTTTTCTGACGCTCTGAACTAATGGTTCAAACAAGGATGCGGCTAATTTGTATTTGACACAAATTACAAATTTTCACCAAACCTACTTGTATAATGTTACAAAAACTGTTTGTGAAACCCTCATCAAATTCTAGTTCAGATACTTGTGTCACATGATATGTAAAAAAATATTTAGCATCATTGTTGTCTTCCGGGGGCAGTATTCCCAGCAAAGAGGTCCAGACTTCTCTTACCCCAGCTACCTCAGCCAGCTCCTCCAGGGGAATCCCGAGGCGTTCCCAGGCCAGCTGAGAGATATAATCCTTCCAGCATGTTCTGGGTCGGCCCCGAGGTCTCCTCCCGGATGGACATGCCTGGAACACCTCCCCAGGGTGGCCTTCAGGAGGCTTCCTCATGAGGTGCCCCAGCCACCTCAGCTGGCTCCTCTCGACATGGAGAAGAAGCGGCTCTACTCGGAGCCCCTCCCAGATGTCCGAGCTTCTCACCGTATCTCTAAGGCTGAGCCCGGCCACCCTGCGAAGGAAACTCATTTCGGCTACTTGTAACCGTGATCTCATTCTTTCGGTCATGACCCAAAGCTCATGATCATAGGTGAGGGTCAAAACGTAGGTCGACCGGTAAATCGAGAGCTTTGCCTTCTGGCTTAGCTCCCTCTTCACCACAACGGATTGGTTTAACACCCGCATTACTGCAGATGCCGCCCCAATCCGCTTGATGACCTCCTGCTCCATCCTTCTGTCACTCATGAATAAGATCCGAAGGTACTTGAACTCCTCCACCTGAGGCACGACCTTTCCCCTGACCCGGAGAGGGCACGCTACCCTTTTCTGGCTGAGAACCACGGCCTCCAAATTAGAGGTGCTGATTTTCATCCCAGCCTCTTTACATTCTACCCCCTCCCTCACTCGGCTGCACCTAGAAATTCTGTCCATAAAGGTTATGTACAGAACCGGTGACAAAGAGCAGCCCTAGCAGAATCCCTAAAGCTAGCTGATGTAACCGGGGATCGGACCATCAGGGCCCCTGGCTTGGTCTGCTGCTCAATCCACAGAGCACCAGACCCTTCTGCCTCCCCTCGCAGGTGGTAAGCCCATGAGACGATGACCCCATTTCACAGATTCGGACAGCACCCGGCCAGGCCTCATGGGTAAAAGCCCGGCCACCAGGCGCTCGCCCACAGGCCCCAGCCCCAGTCCTGGCTCCAGGGTGGGACCCCGGTAACCCTCCGGGCTGGGTACACAGAGCCTTGGTTTTTGTGGTCATAAAGGATCTTTGAACCGATCTTAGTCCGACCTTTCACCTAGGGCAAATCCGTGACAACATCGCCCCCAGGATTACTAGGGTCCTCAAACCCCTCCGCCATGATAAGGTGACGGTTCAACAAGTATTTGTTATACAGTGTACAGTGTTTTCAGTCATGTATTTTTTATTTCACCGTCTATCCTTGAAGCAGGCATGTTTTTCTATCACCCTAGTGTTAAAGTCAGTGTCTTTGCCACTGACGGTTTGAACAGTGGCTTTAGACCAAGGATGAAGGTAGTATGAGTAGATCACATAGCAACATAAGGGCTACAAAAAAAACAAAACATATCACTGATACCAGGAATTGATTCCACAACAACTGTCCACACTGAAGGCTGTTGTGATAACCACTATCAGCTGTTTACTCAAAGCTCAGTAATGTTACTTATGGACCTGTTCACTGATTCTATTTCTGAGGAAGGTATTGATTCTTTTCAGAACGTGACATTTGGTGCTTGGGTGCAGTTTTTTGCACCTAGAGACTCATCTATCTCTTGTATTGGTGGTGGTGGGGGGTCCACTAAGGACTCGCCATTTATAACGATTCTATGAAGTTCTCAGGCACCATCCCAAACAGGAAAAAACTGCTCATGAAATGATGTCCCGGTGACATGTGTGATTTAATCTGCACTAACAACCAATGGAGCCTCTGAAACTGCATTTACATTAGTCTGGATAGTACAGATGAAAAACCTCATACTGTAAAGTCAATCCTGTCAAAACCAAATATAAAACCAGTTATCAAACACTATAAAATCTGTTTTTTTAGGCATAGTGCCATTATGTTTGGTGCAGGTGGAGATGGAAAAAGGGGAAAAAGGACATTTCTTTGTTTTCAGAGCCTTAGCTTTAGTATAGTGCTAGTTATATTAGCAATATTAGGATTTAAAGTTCACTGGAAAACTGTTTAGTGGCTAGGGGTAGGAGAAAAAAATCGATTCACATATGTATCGGGATTTTTTGTTGTACGATTTTTAAATCAAATTATTTTGTTCAAAAATCAATATTTCCCCAAATTTAAATGATTCATTTTAAGCCGAGTGGCGAAAAAAACTTCCGCTTGTAAGACCGTAGACGACTGTATGAGTCACTTAGACGACAGCTAGCTTAATATTGTGTTAGTTTCGACAATACACCAGCGTTAAACAACATTAACTCATGCGCAGATAAACAATACACTATGCTAATATCTTTTCCAACTGTATTGTGTTATTAATCTCACCTTGTGGCATTTACACATAGTAATAAACCAGGAGTATATGGATTAAAGTTGGGAAAAAGAGGGTGCTTAGCTAATTCTAAACACGGGGGTGGTGTGTTCAGGACCGTCGCAACATCTCTGGTGCGTTCAACAGCGCGGGATATCTGATACCTTAAAGAAAATTAGTTGTTCCTGAATAAATATAGCTAAACAATCAACAACAATTGTGGACTTTCTAACAGAAGGGAAGAGCAGAGCTGGATGTGTACACTTTAAAGTACAATTTATTATGAAGTATGTTAATTTAAAGGCTCCTATTTGTGTTGTGTGCAGATAAATGTAACAGTTTACTTCCCAAAGTCTGGTTCAAATATAATACTGCTGAATAAATCTGAACATCTGAACATATGATGTGCATATGATGTGCATTTTTTGGGGAAATATGGCTCCTGATATGATCTGTAAGCAGCATCATTCCACTTTTTCATGTGGTCTGGTGTTAAAAAGGCAAGTGAAAAATCAGGAAGATCGCGAATATCGAAGATTCGCAATTTAAATCGAATCGACACCCAAAAAAATTGTAAAAGAATCGAATTGGCATGAGAGCATATCATCCCAGTCCTATTAGTCACTAACGTAAATCACTAGGAAATGTAATGTTAGTAAGATAGGTATGAAAAGAGCAGGTGGTAGCCTGGACTGGACTCGAGCTCAAAACAGAACCGGATGATTTATTTCTGTGAATCGCCCGTGAATCCTCAGGAAAAGGCATGTGCCAGTATTCTAAAGTTTGGTGAGAGAGAGAGAGAGGCTCCAGAAGCTCCTGACTACTGTAGGAAGAGGGAAAAAAGAAGTCGAATGTATTGTTTTTTGAAATCGTCCATAACAAAAAACTCAAATTAATTGAAAAAATCAATATATCGCCCAGGCCTAAACCCTTTTTTTTTGATGAGATATGAAGGCAAAATGAAAATGATTCAAAAACGGCTAAAACACTCAGATTCCTAAGGGTTAAATGACACTCCAGCATTCACTATCAGAGCATTCTAGGTGTAATAGTGTCATTATGAGGTGATTTTATTCCAAAAATGACTAATATCTCCCAAAATATTGATCCTATCAACTTGTCATTTTCATTAGTCTGTTCCTTAACCAGAAATACACAAGTATGACAAACTGCAGCAGTCAGCTTTGTATGGATCTTGTGTGAACCTCCAGACACACACACACACACACACACACACACACCGCTTGGCTTTTATAATATAGATAAAACAGTGACAGTTTGTGGAGTTACAACAGATGAGATCCATTTACAACAGCTCTACAGTCTGCTGTAGCTCAACACCAATGACCTTTTACATCTCTTTTCTCTTCATATTGTTCAAACCACGGGTAAAAAGTAACCAAATTCACCAAACACATTACTAATGTCTCCCATCACAGCAAAGAAATCTGATGAACTGTGAGAATTAAAGAGGGACAATGTTCAGTGATTAAATACTTGGTTCTACAGTGACACATGTGACCCAGGTTAATTAGCCACATGTTAGCTGTTTTCAGCAGCAGAGATGATACTGACAGTGGAATCTTTACCCTTTAGTCGGAGTACCTGTGCATTTACTAGACACGTGTTCAATGTCTATGCTGTGCTGAATGCAAATAAGAATAATTATTAGATTTTTATGATAAATTGAAAACCCAAAATGAATATTCAATCATTTTATGTTTTTTTGTATTTTTTTTTTTTGTAACTCACTTTTTTTTCTGTTTTTTTTTCCATTTGTTTTCTTACATTAAACATTTCAGTGATACAACAGACTAGACTTAAAAGAAAAGAGAACAATAAAAATTGTGTTTTTCAAAATAAAAGTGGTAAATTATGAGTTTTCCACTCAAATTTCAAGTCACACACACACACACACGAAATACGTCTATTTAAAAATTTAAATTAGTGAGTATTACATCACATTTCTTCATTATTTTTACCAAATGCTTGACTGTTTGTATAATATCACTGATCTACAGTTACATTTAGAAAATATCTGCTTCAGGCATTAAATATGCTTAATCTTACATTCTTTAATTAGATTAATCAGAAAACAAATGACAAAAATGCTGGTTAGCTCATGTTTTTGATATATATGATGTTGTGTTATTCCACATATATGGTGGTTTATGTACATGTATACAATGGATTTGTAAATATTCCACTAGAAAGAACCTGTAAAGTGAATGGATCATAATGTGCAGACAGTGTTTTGAAGTAGATCTGAGAATATTCATTTGTACTAAAAGCTATTCTGTAAGTATTTGTACGTACATTGGCATATATATTTTAGTTTAACTTATTTATAAACAATAGCACTTGGGGAAATGCAATAAGAATTCCAATTTACCCGTTTTAACTAGTTTTTAATTTGTGCACATGGTAATAAATTGGTATTCTATTCTATTCTATTCTATTCTATTCTATTCTATTCTGTGTTTTAGGGTTGTAGTTCTAATTACCTGTGATCAGTAAAGTTGAAAATAGCACTGATCATCTTTGATCTGAGTTCATAATTTATGTTGTAAACCTCCCACAGAACATAACCTCGCATAGTTCATCAAACAGAAAGGTTCTGAGGTACTATTATTGCTGGATGAACTGACGTCTCTGCAATTTAAGATGATATGCAGCAATTTTTCCTTTTCTTCTTGCCTTTATTCTCCTTTTCGTGATGGAGAATTATGGAAGCTGTGTGTAGAAAATCTGGACGCTCCTATCACACGATGGAGATCCACTCTGAGAAAGAGCACAAATCCATCAGAAGAGCAACATCATGACAGATGAGGAGATTGATGACGCACGGGGCAACAGTTTTCTATCTTTCAACAGACTTGACAGTTATTACGTAATGGCCTATTAATCAGCAGCCTTGACGCACCGCGGGGAGCACAGACGTAGGGGGCGAATTTCTAAATCATATGAGGTGCCCACATAATGCTCGTCGCATGTAAAAATGGTTTGAGTTGAACATTTACCACCGTCAAAAAAGTCACTTGTGTGACTTTGTGCGAATGACTTTAATACAGTGTCAAAAGTAGATGAAAGATGCAGCACTTGAACATGAATCAGTTCTGAGGTTATAGGCAGCTTTATACTTACCGTATTATATGTAATGTGTCACATTGAAGTTGGTGGAAAGTCCTCTCCAAGGAATATTTCTGGATTTCAAAGCAAACCATAACATGGGTTTTCATTTCCATTATTTGCGATAACAATGCATGCTCATTAAACATGAAAGTAAATCCAACTGATGGGGTGGGTTTGAATTTTTCCCCTAATAATAAAACTAAGCAGATCTGTAAGTGATTGATGAGCCTAACTTTTTCTGGAGGCAGTATTGGAGTTGCACAATATTTGGCAAAACTGGTGTTTTTGTTCATTTAGTTGCTAGTTTGTTTTTTCTTCTACATTTAATGTATTTTTTTTATTACTCCACCCCCAGAAGAGGAGAGGGGTATTGTTTTCAGTTCATTTTGTTTGGCTTGCCTGTCTGTTATTGGTTGGTCTTTTAGGCTGTTTTCACACCTGTTAGTTCAGTAGACTGGTTCGTTTGGGCCCAAAAGTTGTTACAATGTTGCAGTTCTCAACTGGTTCGGGTTACATTCACACCAGTGTTTTTTGCAAACGGACCAACCACTGTGGGTGTTATATCTTTCCTCACCCATGTGGAGGCGCTGTTTGGAAAATACTGCGCTTTGGGTGATGTAGACAAAAGCTGATTGGTGCAGCACGTGCAGAGGGAAAATCCCAGAAGATTTTCTGAACAATGAACTGTGGTCTTCTGCTTGTTTTTGTTTCAATATAAAACAAACAACAAATTTGTGTAAAAAAATAAAGTTTGCGCTTCCCACAATACACCGCGCTGCTTTCTACGGAAGCTTCTGTAGGTCAAAAAGACTGCTCCATAAAAGAGATGAGCCGAATTGAGGCCGGTCAGAGTCCGCTTGGAACTGGACTGAGACCACCTCGAAAAGGAGGTCTCAGTACGGTCCTTTAGTGCGGACCAAAATAAACTGGTCCACTTTCACACCAGCCCAAACAAACCGGACCTGCAGGTGTTCTGAACTCTAGTCCGCTTAAAGCGAACCAAATGGTGTAGGTGTGAAAGCGCCCTCAAAGTGCAAGGTGGTGAATGTAGGTCAAAGGTCAAGGCCACCAAAAAAGTGTTTCCACAATGATCAGTGATAAGGCAAATCAGGAGTTTCCTTTTCATTCATGTGTACTCAGTTTTACATATAGCTTCTTTTTACTCTCACTGTTGATGTGCATTGACATCAGAACCTCAAAGGACAAATTTGAAGACTCTAGGTCAGGGGTCTGCAACCCTGGTCCAACTGATGGGGTGGGATGGGGCGCTATCCTGCATGTTTTAGATGTTTCTCTCTTCCAGCACACCTGACAGACATTATCAATCTTCCACACAGCTTGATGATAGGCTGATCATCTGAATCAGGTGTGTTGGAAGAGGGAAACATCTAAAACATGCAGGATAGCGGCTCTCTAGAACCAGGGTGTCAGACCCCTGCTCTAGGTCAAAGGTCAAGGTCACAATAGAAGTCAAAAACAAATTTTGGATGTGACTTTTGAATAACGTTTGAGTAAACAGGAATGAAAAGGAAATTCCTCATTGGCCCTGTTTCTTATCATTGTGAAAACATATTTTTGGTGACTTCCATTTACCAAAACTGAATGGGCTCTATTCCAGACCACCTCGCACCTTTTCTCATCATGTGAATTGATCAATTAGTTTTTCTGTAAAGTTGCTGACAAACAAACGACAAACACGATGGATGTTAGGATGAAAATACTAGAGTGAATATGAATGCTCATCTGCTTTTTACGGTTTTATTTTTTTAATGCAAAAGTACATTTGACAAGAATAAATTATGTTTTTTTTTGTATTCTGTTGTGGTTAAGGACATGAATATGAAAAAAAGAGTTTTTCTTTTCATGGTGCAAAAAACAATGCCTGTTAAACTTAGCTGCATCATGAAAAAGCCCACAGTGTTTGTCAGAGTGGATGACTCCAACACAGTTTGAAAAGAATACAAAGACTGTATTAGATCTTGAATGAAGAGCTGAAGTCCCGCCCCTTTCCATTGTGCTCCATTAGACATCATTTTGGAGGGATATATATATATATAATAGTCAATGGAGAGATGTTTTTTGTGATTCTGGTAGAATTCTGCCTCTATTTAGACGTACGATTTTGTCAGCTTAAAAGATAAACTTTTAAATACAGACTGTCAGGGTTTTTGGTGAAATTGTTAAAACATTAGACTGTGAAAATACATAAGTTATGGAGGTGATGTCATTCTAATTCTCTTTCTCCTTGACTCTGAAGATGCAGCTTCATCTCAAACCTCCCACTCAGGATTAAGATTGTTGGTTTAAGTTTAAGCTTAAATAGAATAACTGTACTCTGATATACATGTTATATACATGCACAACTTGTACATATACATTAAACTACTATATATATATATATATATATATATATATATATATATATATATATATATATATATATATATATATATATATATATATATATATATATATATATATGAATAAACAGATATTTTATTTTAGACTGGATCCCTGTACACATCCATTCACTGTATATAAAGGCTTTCTGTACATATTATAATAAAACACCCACTGCAAATGTTATATAATGTTTAGGAATATTGAATTGAGATGGCAGATGTTTTTGTTTTGGTTTGTGTTTCGTCTCTCTGTTCATACAGTGAGTAGTCAATGCTATAAACATTTAATTGAATGTGTATCAGGTGAAGTGGATAAGCAAAAAACAGCTTTTGCTTCTAGCCTATTTATTTGTTTTTTGTTGAGATTGTTGTAGTGAGCAAAATGACTGATGTACAAATAAAAGATGACCAACAATGGAAGTGAACATAGAATGGCGATGCAAATAAAAAATGCTGGTGCAATACCAATGAAAGGCTAACGCAATGCAATTTAAAGAATTATCCACAACGAAAATGATGGTCTGACCCTATAATTGTTGACAGGGACTGTTATTGCATACAGACAAGCAGGAAACTCTGCTTTTAACCCTTTAATACCTGAATGTATAGGAACACACACCACACACTGCTGCTATATCTGGTGCCTAGGGAGTGAATGGCGAGTTAAGTGCCTTGCTCAATGGTGCATGAGCCAACAATTTCTCTGCCTGTTTTGGGAATTGGACTGACAACTGTTTGGCCACAAGCAGCTTCTCCAACCTTGAAAAGGTAACGGCTGAAAAAACATGAGTTTGAACTGTGACCTGGTGGATATTAAGAGTCGAAATCAAAATGAGGTGAATACAGTCTGATTGAAAACATTTACAACACGTTCAGTGTTGTAAATGTAAATGTAGAGTGGCTGCGGTCGAACAGGTCGTCCATTTACACTGTGCAACAACATTTTATGAAAGGTTTTTTAGAGATAGGTTTTACAGATAACCCTAACCCTAATTCAACATGAATTTTTTTGGTCATAATCAGTTTCATTTTCACAATTATATAGACAGTGTTTAGCTAATTGGTCAGTTGCACAAATTGTGCAACAGTACTGCGGTGGCCAAGTTGCCATATAAGGATCTCCACAGATCCTTAAAAAGTCATAAAAAGTCTTATTTCCAAAATGTGGTTTTTAAGGTCTTAAAAAGCATCATATTTCTATTTTTGAAGTATGACATTAAATTCCACATAGGAGGTATTACATTTCATCTGGTAGCCTACGATTAATGAAAAACAAATGTCTGGATTTTTTCCCCGTGCTAGTTGTTTATTTAGCTAGCGTTGTTTATTATCAAGATGCTGAAAAAGTAGATGGAAGCTCTATCATAGAGCCGGTGTGTCTAATAGCGCAGGAATCACACTGCAGGGGGCAGTGTGTCCTTTTGGCAGCATTTACGTTCCTTGACTAGAACAGATGAAGAAGAAGTGGTTGGAACAGGCATAGGTTAACATGAACCCAGACGGGAAAGTGCAAGTGCAGTGATGAGTGGGCTCAGGGCCGGTTCTGGTCAATTTGGTGCCCTAGAGGACCACCCCTCTTTTCTTTTTGTGGAAATAGAAATTAGCATCTGTCAAAAATAGGCAATAAAAAGGCTAAATTATGAGATAAAAAGGCCGAATTATGAAATAAAAAGTCAAAATAATGCAAAAAAAGTCAAACTCATGCAATAAAAAGCTCAAATTATGCGATAAAAAGGGCAAATTATGCGATAAGAAGTCAAAATTATGAGATTAAAAAGTCAAAATTATGCAATAAAAAGGCCAAAGTATGAAATAAAAAGTAAAAATAAGGCAAAAAAAGGCAAACTTATGTTATAAATAGGCCAAATTATATGATAAAACCCCTAAATTATGCAATAAAAAGCCAAAATAATGAAAATAAAAAGTGAAAATTACGAGATAAAATGTAAAAAATATGCGACAAAAAGTCAAAATTATCAGATAAAAAGTTCAAAATACCCACTAAAAAGTCAAAATTCCAAGTCACTAAGCACAACCAGAATTAATCCACATATAAGGCGCTCTGTGAGAAAATTAAAGTATTTTAAGTGCGCCTTATAGTCCGGAAAATACAGTATCTTAATATTCTAATTCTGTCGGGCCTGGCGCCCCCAAGACATCTGGTGCCCTAGGCGACCGCCTAGTCTGCCTAGTCCTAACGCTGGTTCTGAGTGTGTTTGAGGAGCATAAATACAACAGTGAATATGAAGGTCTCTGTAAAGTATGTGGTAAAGACATGACATTAGGAACAATGGACTGTAAAGTCCTTGACGCTCACATGAAAGAGGAAAAGCAAACACACTATGATGCTAGTCAGACAACAACTGTCCTCATGACAATGTTCACCCCAACGCTCACAAATGCAAGTGCAACGCCAGCTTTGCCTTTAGTGTCTCTGGGTCCCAACACAAGTGCTTTAGCTGCATTCACCCCAATCACTATATATGCTAAAGGTAGAAATACTGTGGGTTCTGCAGAACATATGCTTTGAACTGAACTTTAGAGCGTTTTTTTTTTTTTTTTTTACTGTACGTATTTGTTCTGCGGTAGTGGTCTTATTTTTTATACTCAAAGGTGTTAAAACGGTCTTAAAAAATATTATATTTGCTTGTCAGAAATGTGCAGAGACCCTGATATACACTTTAGTGTAAAAATAAGCCATATGGTGTCTTGTAATGGTTCATGCTTTCTTCCAAAGATGACTGTAAAGTTAGATTTTTTTTTAACAGTGCAGTGTTTGTTTACCTGCTTGACTGTAGCCTTCATCAGAAGGATCACATGATGTTCTCTTATAGACATTTATATTCATATTTTCGTCCTGACCTCAGTGACATGACACAGAAGTAATCATCACGAGAAACTAGAAACAACCATTTTTATTATTATTATTATTATTATTATTATTATTATTATTATTATTATTATTATTATTATTATTATTATTATTATTATTATTATTATTATTATTATTATTACAAACATTTCATAATTAGCAGAACATTTTAGCAATATGTGGCTATTCAACATAAAATATAGAGAAATTAATTGAAGTAAAACAAGAAATCAGTGATACATTAAGTATTTTATTTGATAGCGTAACTAATTAATTCCCTAAGGCAATAAAGCATGTGTCACAAGAATTAATAATACAACACGATTTGCTCAGCCTTAACTTCCACTATAAAAAAGCAGGATAATGACTTTTTCTGCTTTGATCTGACCTTGTCCCGTCTTTATAGAAGCACAGATATTTTTACGACTTCATTTCACTGTTTGGGACTCATCACATCGCTTTTACCAAATCAAGTTTTTTTTAAATGTATTTTGAAAAATGACAAATAAACAAATCATACATGGATTAAATAACCCCAGTGCTGACAAAGTATGTACCGCTGACACAGTGCATGTACTAAAGAGAGAGAGGGAGACACAAAAAAAACAACAGTGTATTCATTTTTCAGGACCGGTGGCTATTTTTGCTGTGGTTGCAGGATTTGGAGGCTTTTGCACCTCGCTTTGTCAAGTTCAATAGCCCCAGCCATAGTTTTCCTTCTCTGCAGTGCACTGTACTTCACTGTTTGCTACATGGACCAAACGTTTAACATTTTTTACAGCAGTGATGGGGCCCTCTCTAGTCAAATTTTATTTTTTTTCATAATTATCTTTTTATTATAGTTTTTTCAGTCAGTATTTTCTTTGTATTTTACTTCATTTACATGACTTATATATATATATATATATATATATATATATATATATATATATATATATATATATATATATATATATATATATATATATATATATATATGTAAAAGAAAAATACATAAAACAAGCGGTGACAAGCACAATAAACCCTGCCCCTTGCAAACATTTTAGCTCTTAATGAATAGTTCCCTCTCAAAACTTGAAACTATAGGTTTGACCTTTCAAGGTCACTCAAGGTCAAAGGTCACAATGCCGTTTTGGAGCCCACATATACTTTCCTATCTGTCAGCAATAGTAACAGAGTAGTTTATCACCACTCTTTCTGAGAATTACATCCATTTGAAATCATGTGACCTTGATTTTGACCTTTTAAGGTCACTCATGGTCAAAGGTCATTTTAAAGCCCATGCCAGGTTTCCTGTCTGTCAGTAATAGTAACTAAGTCTCTATATCCACTGGTTTTTCCTTTATAGTCCATTTAAATGTTTTAAGTACGAGTGAAAATGTACACACACAAGATGCAGAACTGAAAGATGATCATTTTGGTGCTCAATGTAAAACTGTGATGAATAGTTCAAAAGTTATATTCAACATCACATTTTTAATCTTTATTGTGACCTTTCACCTAGAGTGGTCAAATGTGCACATCAACTTTGAGGCACTAAACACCTGAATCGTGCAATACAAATATGTGCAATATATTTAAGTGCAATATTTTATGTAAATAGTGTGAGTAAACTGCTGAAGGACCATTGTGTAGAATGTTGTATGGTAGTCTGAGTTTTTATTCCTATTTATTTATAACTTGCAATCTTTTACTTTTTTAATATTGTTATCTTATTGCTCTGTGTGTGTAGATATGTGTGTTTTTAATGACACCTGATGACGATGGTATGTTTAATTTGTTGTACTTTTGCATAATGACAGTAAAGATATTCTATTCTATTCTATTCTAAAATAAGTTGTATGCAAAACTGAGTATACAGGAATGAAAAGGAAATTATCGATTCGCCCTATCTCTGATCATTGTGAAAACACATTTTGGTGACCTTTGACCTACATTAAGGCTGGGCGATATGGCCAAAAAATAATTTTATTTCAGGTTCCACAAAATAGGTTGGATCACTAAAATCCTATCATAATAACCTATAAATACTTACAACTCCATGTTTAGCTCTTTGTTAATTTAAACATTTTCATGTCATTTTACTGTATTTACAATAAAACAATCGATCATTTCACAAAAATGCAAATAACCTGAACAAATATGAACATTTTGAAATGTCTGAAGTGTACGTTTAACAATCTTCTGCCTGTTATTAAATGTTTTGTGTATTTATAAATCTACTAATAAATCATCTGTACATTGTAATTGATGTGTAAATGATAAACTGAGATATAGATGTGAACATTTTCATCACATAATTAAAATTTTTTTTTTGCTGTAAAACGTAGAGGAAAATTTGGAGTTGACTTTATTTCTATAGCTGCGTTTCCATTACCCTTGGAAATTCGCAAAACGTAAATATCGCTATAAAAACTGGTAATGGAAAAACTGGAATTTCAAAAAAACACTCAAATATCGATAAAAAGTTTTCACGCTTTCATGAGGTGGTTTGTCAGACATTTCGATATTGTAATGTATCGCAAAAATGCAATTTAAACACTTTTTCCGCAATCATATGTCACAGGAAGTGACGTACATGGTCACATGATCTCTTCTCTCAGAGTGAAAATAGCAGTTGCAGTCACTGTAACCATGACAACCATTGGCTGCTGGGACGCGAGAACCAAGGCTGTCCTGATCACACTCTTGGAGTGTGATCAGAGTGATTCCTACACTAGACACAGTGTTTAATTTTATTATCTGTTTTTGAATATTTAAGTTGTTTTTTAACAGATAAATATATTCTCTATTCTGTAAAGTGTCAAGTGCAGCACTGTGTAAAAAGCATTACATACATTTATAATTAGTTGTTAAGTGCTGAGCATATTTACACTGAATATTTCAACCTGACAATGTAGGGACCACATGTACAGACCCTTATAACTTTAACCAGCTGGTTTATTTGACATGTTAGTGTATTTAAAGAGTTCGCCAGAGACTTACTGCTGAGGTAATTACTCGATTCATTTGTGCTAATGCTATTACATGCTAATTTGCGGTTGTCATTTAAACACATCTAAAGCATATTTACACTTAATATTTTGCCCTGACAATGTAGGGATCACATGTACAGACCCTTATAACCTTAACCAGCTGGTTTGTTTGACATGTTAGTGTATTAAAAGAGTTCAACAGGGACTTTTACTTACAAGAGAATTAGCCGATTCATTCGTTCTAATACTATCAGGGTGATGGTCAGTCTGAAGCTCTGAAGGTGACAACAGTGAAATCTCTTGGGATGATATTTCACGAAAGTTACGACGCTCCCCGCTTAGAACAACCGCCAATGGAAACACGTTCAAAGCGCAAATATACTTTGTTGAAACTTTAGGAATATCGATATTATTTTGCGAAAAACTATAATGGAAACGCAACTAATATTATGTTATTATTTTAGTGGCACGGCCCAATTAAGATAAAATTTGTGTGTTTGACCACCCCCACCCGGTCTACATGGATCTATGTGTTACTCTCACCACGCAAAATCAGCTCTTAATGGTGTTTAGAAAGTCAGTCCAGTTTTTTTTTCTCATCAAATTCTAAGTGACTAGAGATAACAGAAGGTCATTTTGAGTTTGATTTGGTGTGGAAAAAAATTTAAAAGTTTGACTGAGGAAATTTGGAGACAGCACTTCACTTTTTTGACGTTTCTAGTAAAAAATATATGGAATTTCCAGACAAGGGAATTAAAGTATTACTTTTGTCAAGGTAAAAGGGACTGTTCAACTTAAATGACCTCGATTTTGTTATTTAGTTACAGTATCCTGTGTTCTACTGTGTACCAAGAGTAAAGTCAGGAGCATAAATACTGCATGAGCCAGAGTAACAAAAAAAAAAAAGTTTAACAAAGCTCGTTTTGATATTCTCTTAGGTTCTGGTTTTGACAAGAGCTCTCCAACTTGGGCTGCTCTGTCTCGAGTGGCTGGCCTGTGCAACAGAGCTGATTTCAAAGCCGATCAAGAGCACGTTCCCATCCTGATGGTATGAACCTCCAGCACACGCACACACACACACACACACACACACACACACACACACACTACTGCAGCCTTCTCCAGATCTTTGCATTGACGCCTTATGAATTATCTCCACACTCTCTCTCTCTCTAGCAGTGGGGTAGAACAGGCTTAGTGTGATCCAAGGCGATTGTCTTTTTTAGATTTGACTCAAATAATGGATGCACATTATTCATAAGATGTGACTTTGCCTACATGGGTTGCAGGTAGGGTCAAGCTGACAGCACTGGGACAGTATCAGGTGAGCTGTCAGCGAGCAGCAGCGGAGGATGTTTTTAAGGCAAATGTTGGATTAAAAGATACGAGATGGAGATTTAAAGAACATGGAAAACAACAACAATAAAAAAAACCCCATTGCATTGCATAAATGTCAAGTTCAGTGTTGCTATTTGATGTTATTGCAAACCAGACATATGTTTAGTTAGATTCAAAAATATCTATATTTTTATGCTTTATTTTTATCTTTGAATTTTACAATAGACAGAAAGAAAAAAGAAACAGAACAAAACCCATGAGACAGATCACAACAATTAGAGCATCTGGGTTCAATCTTCAGATAAATAAAATGTAGACAGGTTTAATACAATATAAGGTAAAAGTGCTAAATAATATATATAAATATTAGGGCTGTTAAAATCAACGCATTAATGCAGATTAATCCATGATCGTGATTTATCTGATTACATTTTTTAGTTGTTTTGTTGGAACTGCAGAAAATGTTGAATAAACATATTGATTGCATATAATATGCAATTAAAATATTGAATTTTGATATGTTGAAGAGTTTTTGAAAATGTTTTTAATGGATTTTCATGAATTTTCGTACCCTTTGTATATTTTTTCTCCATTTCTTTTGTGTTTTTTAGTCTATTTTTGTGTATTTTGTGGGAAATTTGAATACAAAGAAACACCGAGACAGAACAGTTGACCAATTTACAATGGTTTGATGGAGTTTTCTTTACTTTCGAGCCACTTTAAGATGAAAATACCACATTAGTGTGAAGCATATGTTAATCAGCTAAGGCATCACCCCGCTCATGACAAACAGGTTAAGTGCAGATATATTCTCTTATATATATTTTCTTCTTTCTTTACTCTACCCATGAAAAATGAAACACATTTACAAAGTAATATTTAATCATGATTAATCTGATTAGAATTTTTAATCATTTACCAGAACTAATAAATATAAGATTATACAGGTTTAAGGATTACTTTCATCCACATACACCATCCATTTTCCCTCATTATTTATTTTATTTATTTTTACATTCATCAGCAGAGAGTCGTATTGAGAAGGTCAGTCTTTCCATATTATAAATTTCATTCCACACCAGAAGTGTTGAGGGATGTTCACACGACCATTTTTCAGTTATTGCTTTTTTTTTGCTAATAATATTAAAAGATATCGGTCAGAGTTCCTCATCTCTTGTGGTAGGTTCACAGTAAAATCAAATGGTAATTCCATTCCTATTATACTGTTAATTTCCTTTATCAGCAGTAACCACTAGGGTACAATTTTAGCACAGTCTCAAAAAAATGTGTTAATACTTTTCATCACCAAGCCACAACTACTCCTACAATAAGCTCTGTGCTCGCATTCCTCCGCTTTTTTACTTTTGACGAGGTTTTTTTCTTTAAAAAAATAAGAATATTTCATAACAGTTCCATATATATATATATATATATATATATATATATATATATATATATATATATATATATATATTCTTGTTTCATTTGGTCACCTGTCCGTAGCATAATGTCCTTAATGTTAAATAGGTACTCCATAAAAATTAAATGAACATGAACATATGTAGTTAAACATAATCTGAACAAAATACACAAAAATACACTAAGACACACAAAAAATACACAAAAAAAAAATACAAAG
The DNA here is from genome assembly GCA_020466265.1 of Siphamia tubifer. Lineage (NCBI taxonomy): Eukaryota > Metazoa > Chordata > Actinopteri > Kurtiformes > Apogonidae > Siphamia > Siphamia tubifer. Next base: position 34,416,178 of record CM035799.1, read on the forward strand.
CATGTTAAAATCCACGAAAATTCACTAAAACACAAAAAAGCAAAGACAAATTCAAAAACAGATTAAAAAACTCTCCTAAAATACACCAAAAATCATGATAAAATATCCAAAACATATGCAAAATATAAATATATATGTAATTAACACGTTTATTCAACACCTTCAACAGTTTTAACAAAACAACTGTAAATAACTGTTCCATTTAATTAGATTAAACATCAGATTAATCATGATGATAGATTAATTTGCATTATTGTGTTAATTTCAACAGCCCTACATTTTACTGCTAATGGCTGTCTCAAATTGGCATGGAGCAGAAGCCAATTAAAAATGGGTGACGTCGACCTACTTTGTCAAATTCAAATGTTCTTGTACAGTTATATTACCTCAGTACTTTCACATGTAAACATATATGTAATAAGTTTTAGACAAACACAATCCAGTATAAATGATGAGGCAGTAACTTTCAATGTAATCTTTCACTATATTTACCTGAGGTTTATTAAAATTGTGCAGTATTTTATATTATTTCACTATTATTATCGTCCTGGTCCAGCCCACTTGAGACCACAAGGGGCTGAATGTGGTCCCTGGACTACACTGTGGTTGACACCCCCGCTCTGACACGCAACCAATGCCCAAAGGCACAGAGGAAAGGTAAAACATGGAGGGTTATTCACTGACTAAATAAATATGTGTTATTTGCAAAAAACATCCAATGATAACATTTCCAATACCCTTTTTGGCTCCTTAGAACTGTGCAGTATTTACCTCCTGGTACTTTTACGCCACAGTCCCCATACAGTGTGAAACTGCAGCAGAGCAGCTGGTCCACAAACTGCAGGCTTCAGTTCCCTGCTCCACTCTCTAATACGTTGAAGTGTCCTCGGGCAACACACTGAACCCAAAGTTTTCCCAGAGGACAGGCCAGCACTGGTAATTCTGAATGGATGAGTGAGACCCACACTGTAGAGTGCTTTGCTTATTGGTGGGAAACACACTATGGAATATCCATTCACCATTAAACTTTTTTTTTTTTTTTTTTTTTTTATCCATTCATCATTAAACTTTGGGTTTTATTACAGTTCATTAGATTGGCTCACTGGATGTTCTGTATGGGAATATTCATGCCATTAAATGATAATGTTAGTCTTTGTTATCCTCTGTTCTCTTATCTGACTGTTTGAAAGTGAAAGAACAGCTTATACCTTTGAGCTGAAACTACACATTTTAAGAAAAAATGTGTGCGTTTATGTTTGATTCTAGTCAGTTTTCTACCACAGAACCCATCCTCTCATGCAAATACTCCAATCATAACATCTTCATGGCTTGCATTATTTTCTAAAGGCACTATCGCTGCAACTCGTACAGTCTGATTCACTGATAGAAATACAAAATAACCACAGGACGACAGGTTGTGTACAGAGTAAATTTTGCAGTGTTAAATCAACACTTAGAGTTTATTTAACTCCTTCTAGAGTGTATTTGGTCCCATTGTCTCCAAATTAACTCTCTAAGTGTTGATTTAACACTGCAAAATTTACTGTGTAGGAAATAAATATATATATCCATATGTATGACATATCATTTGTGAGAAGAAAGGACACATTGCCCTTCTGTGTGTGTCAAATCTATCTAGTTTGTAAGATAAGTTGTGTTGTTATGACTATATGAGGAGACAGCATGAGCCCTGGCGTCAAAGGACGTCAGGGAACTGGTTAGAGTGGGTTTAGTGTGGGGGACTGGTATCTGAAGAATGGACTATAAAAGATGTATGTATGTCAGAATAAACTGAGCCTTTTCCTACTCAACTTCTGGTGTCGACATCTTTGAGCCATGACGAAAATTCACAACAGTTGTAGTTTTCCTCACGTGCAAGTACTGTAGGCCTGTCACAATAACACAGTTTGGTAGATGATAAATTCTTTTATTTAATTTTTTTTTTGAAATTTCAAGTAAGTAATCAAACAACATAAATACAGTATACTACATACGTCATTATCTGATAAGGTAGACATTCAACAAAATACAATAAATCAAATCATTCATTTATGCTCGAAAAGGAATGGGAAGAAGAAAAACTTATTTAATCCCACCTCCATTTCTCATCTGTAGCTTGACATAAAAAAAAAAAAAATCGATACAGTACATTCTTGTCTAAAAAAACTTCTGAATAGAAGGTCCAGAAATCATTGCAATAAATGATAGTATTGCCATTTTGAGACCATTTTTCAACTAATATAATAATACTGGCATAATAGTTATGCAAGTACATCCTTTTACAGATAAATACACTTTTATTTCTTAAGAATATTTCAAATTTAAATTATATTATGAAGAAAAGATGCAGTACACTTTCTCTGGCAATTCGTACTGCTGGTCAAATGTTGGTAACATTTATCTAAATATCCTCTTCACAACAGTATTAAAGGTCTGAAAAGGTACATATCAGTACCTTATGGTCCAAATATTAACCTTAGGGTACAGATTTGTACTCCTACTGTACCTTTATTTCTGACAGTTTATAAAGACAAGCAAAACCATGGACGTTGGTTGTCTTTATAACTGTAAACTTGTTTACAGTTACTAGTGTGTGCAGGTGAAAACTGAAGGAATCTACATTTAAAGGACGTTAGCTGCACTCTCATTATCCTTGGAAATTTGCCAAAATAGATAACTTCATTTTATTTTATTTTATTTTATTTTTTTACAAAATGGCATTTTTTACTCTACATTCCAGGTAATACTCATTGATTTGATATATTATTTATTCAATTTAGTGGCCCTTACCAAATGAGTAAAAAATGCCATTTTGTGAAAAGATGAAAAATTGAGTTTTCTGTTTTTGCAAATGAACTCTTCACATATTGCTATAAAAAACTGGTAATGGACACACCTGAATTTTGAGAAAAAACCCCCCCCACTCATATCGATAAAGTTTTCACGCATTCATAAGGTGGTTTTTCAGATGTTTCAATATTCTAATATATCGCAAAAGCTCAATAGAAACACTTTTCCTGTAATTATATGTCACAGGATGTAACGTACATGGTCACATGATATATGGATATACTGTATATTCAAATATTAATACATTTAGTGCAACAACAAAAATCCAATATTTTTGATGTAGAAGTTCAGTAGATGATCGTGCCGTCATTGTCTACGTAATAACTGCACAGAAAATATCCTCTGTTAACATTCTTGTAGGTTTAGTAAAATGACACATACAGTGAATAAAAAAAGTCGTAAAAACAAACCATATCATTTAACAAAAGTCCACACACACTGGCTCATATTACATCACACATGAACACACACAATGGATAATCTGCTACACTGATTGAAATGACACACACACACACACACACACACACACACACACACACACACACGCTGCTGGGTGGGTAAGTCAATAATATCCCAGTGCTCTGCCAACCACTATCCTACACCTTGTGCTACACTGACCTGAAGCAATTGCTCTGTGTGACTCTCAGCGACAGGGATTACAGCTTTTTGACTCCAGCAGGAGCCGGTGCCTCCTCTGTGCCCCTTAAGGTGCCCGGGTTTGGTCTGTGCATTAGGTAACAGTTGTGTCTCCTGACAGCAGTCAGACACTGCATTCAAGGCTCAGGCTCGTCTACCATTACCAGAACATGTCCCCGTCTGCACTCGCAAAACAGACAAATGGAATTTCCTTCGTCTATTTATTCATTCATGAAAAGGCACAAACAAGGACAAATCTTGCCAAGTGTGTCCTTGTTTTGCCACTTTTCATGAATGACTAAGCAGTTTCTCGTCTTTGCATGGCACCCTTTTGGTATATTGGACATCATTTTAATAAATTGTCTCCAAGACCTCAGTGATTTGCTGTGATCATTTAGGAATGTTCCTCTATTCACAGGTCGCGCGTTTTCTTATAAATGATTCAAACATCAAAAGAAGCAACTCTGTCACAGAAGTGTAAATCGATCAACCTGCAAACAGATAAAAACAACTATCAAGCAATGAGCATCAAAATGGAAGATAATCAGCACTAAGTCTTAAAAAATTGTTTTGCTCTTTGGATGTTTGACAGTTCATGGATAACAAGTGTAGACGAACACTAAACACACACACACACGCACACATGTAAAAAACTTTTCCCAATGTTAAATGATCAGACAACATTTAAATGCACCAAAAACCCTAGTAATTTACAAGGTTTTATGCTTTGTTTTTTTTAATTTTCCCCAACAGTAGATATTATGTGAGACTTTAGTTGTCATTAAATAGCTTGTGCACATTACTGCACGTCAAATGAACCCCAGAAAACCAATTATTTATTTAATTATTACAATTATTTCGAGCTGAAATTCACATGTGAACCATACCCATCAAGTGATCAATTAGATGTTGATTACACTATGCAACAACATGTTCTGAAATATTTCTTACTACTGTTGGTGTGGTATTAATCAATACTGGTATGTGCAATTCAAATTTGACATCTGTTTTAAGTTTCAACATGTGGAATTTTTTTTGTAAAAACCAGTTTAGTTTTCACACTTGTAGATAGTGATCCCTCATTTATCATGGGGGTTACATTCTAAAAATAACTCACGATAGGGGACATCCTTGATGTAGCATTTCCATTTCAGTATAGTACTGGCTTGACAGTACCTAGTCGTCATAGCGATGTGGGGCGTTACTTCTGAGTCGTTTTCTCAGGGAATTGTTGATAAACTCACTTTTTTCATGTTTGTGTGGTTTTAGTCAATTCTGGTATGTAGAATTTAAATGTAATGTCTTTTTTAAGATTCAACATGGATTTTGTAAAGATTCTGTTTGGTTTTCACAGTTGTAGAATATAATACATATCTACTAAAATACAGTCTAACCTTCAATAGTAAGTTATACAAGTAAACAAACAGAATTGAATCCAATATTAGTTGATAATTCTTTCATCTTTAACCGTGTTCATCCCACACATCAGGCATCCTAACCCTATCCAACAGTAGAACAGGTTGGACTGGGCTTATATCGTGCATCGTTTCTACCCATGGTGCCCAAAGCACTTTACACGTCCTCACATTCACCCATTCACACACACATTCATACACTATTAGGTGCTGTTGCCATGCTCGCCAGTGTCAGACCCTACTGGGAGCAATGTAGGGTTCAGTGTCTTGCCCAAGGACACTTCGACATGTGGACAGTCAGAGGCAGGATTGGAACTGCTGAATCTTTGGTCAGTGGATGAACCTGTCAACCAACCGAACTACAGTCACCTGGTTTATAAAGAAAAAAACACAGACACCAGTAATATAGGTCCAGAGCGTTCCCTAGATGGTAGCATAGTGCCTCTATGCTATTTATATCTCGCTTAAGAAAACATTAATTGTCATAACATGGCCTGTGCACATTGCTCTAGGCCAAACTGTCTGCATAAAACAGACTATGAATGTTTAATTCTTCTGAGCTGAAATTCACTTGTGAACCATAATCATCAAGTGATCAATTTGATATTGATTTTTGCCAATAGGCAACAGGCTAATGTTCTTCCTAGAGTGTTTCTTCACATAATGATATAATCTTCTTTGTCATTAATCTTATGAAATATACTTGAAAAACCCCCAAGAAACAGAGCTAAGAGCATTTCAGATGGTTCTGATGGAAACATGACCATAGCCACTAAATTACTGAAAGTATTGCACTCTTTGACTTTTGTATTAAACTGTTACATAACCTTAAAAGAAACACTGTGGTTAGATTCCATGCCACACAGAAGCAGATGATACTCAGCTCCCTGCATAATGAATGAGAACTATAATGGCACTAAAGAACGCCCTCTCGGGTTTTGTTTTAATCATTTAAATAACACACGAGCCAAAAGCTTCCCTCCACTGTGGTCTGACAAACACAGGGAAAGTGAGACAGACTGTTGGGTTCCTAATATGCATAATGTGAGCGACGGTGCTCATGTGAGTCTGTGTGTGTGTGTGTGTGTGTGTGTGTGTGTGTTTCCCCAGAGGGAGACGGCGGGGGATGCATCTGAGTCGGCTCTGCTCAAATGCATCGAGGTGTGCTGCGGGAGTGTTCGTGACTTAAGACGCAGGAACCCCAAAGTGGTTGAGATCCCCTTCAACTCCACCAACAAATACCAGGTACTGCACTGAAACACCATGGCATCACCCTAACCCTAACCCTCTGTCTGTCTGAGTGACTAATGGCGTCAAAATGCATTTGTTGTCGCAATTAATTTAACATAAAGGAAATGAACACAATTGACACAGTTGCATTAGTTTACAGATAACCAATGACTAGTGTTGGGGAGGAGTTACCTGTAAAGAGTAGGGTTGGGAACAATTAACTGATACAACAGGATAGCCACTTTTACAAGTGAGAGATATAGCTGTGTCAGAGTCCCCAAATCGAAAGTGATCGGCCACAAAACCTGAGATAAATCAAAGACTAGGAGTCAGTTGTCTGAGGCTTTACAATTTTCATCTAAAATAACACGAGACCTGACGACGTGACTGTTGCGTATACTCCACAATGTTATCCTCACAATGACATGGATGCACTGTAGCACAAGCACTATGGATGAATCATTACATTACAAATACATTATGTTTACAAATTAATTCTTATTCGATAAATATATAATCCAGCTTATTCAATGACATGATATATTTTTAATAGAATGAATGTGTTGAATCAGAATGGGCTTAATTGGTCTGGGTCATCATTGAGGTGCGACTGGAATCGTATTATATCACATTGCATCGTATCAGATGATGACATCCACATATCTTTGATATATCTGATCAAAGGTACTGGATTGAGATGCATATTGTATCAGCCTTACAACTAAGATTCCTAACCCTAGTAAAAAGGTGATGGCACGCACATTTAAAGGTGTCATTTCCACGATCCTTTTGGAATCTGATGGGTCACCCT